>PVLD010007045.1:0-94824 GCA_004027595.1 Dinomys branickii
TCTCTCTCTCTCTGTCTCTCTCTCTCTGTCTCTCTCTGTCTCTCTCTTTCTCTCTCTTTGTCTCTCTCTTCTTGCCATATAAGCATCAGAGATAGCTATATGCGATCTGGGAGAGTTCCTTACTAGGATGCTACTAACCTGATCTTGGACTTCCAATCTCCAGAACTATGAGAACTAAATAGTGGTTACTTAAGCCACCCCATATATGTTAATTTGTTATAACTGCCTGAACTAAGAACTTCCTAAAACACTGAAAAATATAAATGTGTTTCTATCCCTCCATTTTTTTAGGTCTTTACTTTCAATAGTAATTTATAATTTTCTGTAGAGAGTTTATTAGGTGTATTCATTGTTCTTTTGTTAATTCTAAATGGCATTTAAAAGTGTTTATATTGCTTATTGATACATATATAATTTACCTTGTATTCTACCTCAAAACTCCTTAAAATATTCAATTTTAATAATTTGTCTACAGATTTTGGATTTTATAGATTCACAATATTATCTACAGATGTTTTCTTACTAACTTTTATAACTTTTATTTCTTCTTTCATTTTTGCATTGATTAGCACCTTTATTTGTAAAAAAAAAAAAAAATAGCTAGAGGTAATAGTAGTGGCATCCTTGTCTTCTTGTGAGTCTCATGGCGAAAGCTGTCAACATTTCACCATTCCTTATAATGTTTGCTTAGGTTGCCTTATACAGTATTTTCATCACTTTTCCCAAGTGTGGCGAGTACTTCTTCACTACTAACTCGTGATGTGCCCGTTATAAAGCCTGTTGCGGAGACATCGGTTCAGAGGATCACTTTTTCCCCTTATTCCACCGTTGGTGGATTAAATTCGTCAATTGTCCAATATTAAACAACTCTAATATTTCTGGAATAATACACCCAACTTAGTCATGATGTATTGTCTTTGTGTATATTAATTTTGCTTAGGATATCAGGATCTAAGACTATGGCTGAAAGTCACTGTGATTTTCTTTTGTTATCTGGCTTTACCATATTTAGTAGCAGGTCCATTGGTCATCTTACTGTTTATTCTCAGGGAGAGTCTGAGTAGTCTTTTCCTTAGGTGGTGGATGTATTTTCCCAATGAATGCACTGGACTTAGAGCTTTGATCATATTGGATTTATTTTATAAAAATTCAGATATTCCATTTCTTCTTTGTTATTTTTCATTACTTTGATATTTCTATAAGAACCTTTTATGAATCTAAATCTTAAAATATAAAAATTGGTATAAAGTTTAAATAAATAAATAAAAATAATAATCTTTTCCTTGTCTGCAGGCTCCACAGTGATATTCCATGTGCTTTCGTCCTTACCTCATTCCTGAGATTGGCTGGTTTTCTTTGTATCCTTTCCTCATTTTAGTTTTTCATCTTTTCCAAAGATGTAAAACCTAGGTTTTTAAAAAGCTAACTTTTGGATTTTCTAATCTTATTTTATATTTTAATTATTTCTTATTTGCTTTTAATTCTTTCTTTAGATTTCAGTTTTTATTATTTTTCTAATTTCTTAAAATGAATATTAGCTCCTTAATTTTAGGCCTTCTTTTGTAATTATTCATTTAATATCAAATAATTTTTAATTAACTATTTTGTCTCATTTTTATATGTTTTTAATGAAATAATACCTATTTACTCAAAATATTTTCTAGTTTTCACTTTTTACTCACTGATTATTTAGAAGTGTATCTCATAATTTTTACCAGCAGAAATTTTCCAGGTTAAAAATCATTTATTTTTAGTTTAACTGAATTGTTTCCAGAACATAGTCTATTGTTAATTTATTCTATTCTACTCGATGAGAGTTGCTTCATGACCCAATGAGTGGCCAATTTTTTATATTCTGTGTTTGCTTTGAAAGTTGTTGGTGCTGTGTCTCACATTCCTCTGCACTGTTTCATATACATCCGTAAAGTCAATTTAATTGTTATAATCCCCGTACTGCTGATCTTCCCTGTGTGTTCTGCCGGTTACTTACGTTATGGTTTAGATCTAGAATGTCCTCCCACGAAAGCTCATGTGTTCAGAGGTTGGGCTTTTGGAAGTGGTTGGATCACGAGGATACTATACTGATTAGTGGATTAATGCACTGAAGAAATCAAAGCCGTATGTGCCGTTAGGAGGGAGGGCCTGGTTAGAAGAGGCAGTCACTAGGAGCATGACCTAGAAGGATGCGGCTCCCTCCCCCGCTCTTCCCTTCACTCGTTTCTTCCTGACTGCCATGACGTGTGTAGCTCTCTTCTGTCCGACCCTTGCACCATGATCATCCTGTCTTGTATCCAGCCCATAGACTAATAACTTGTCTTCTTTTAACTTGTGGGTTAGGTATTTTGTCCTAAGAACTAGAAAGTGACCAAGACATTCCCACACCCGCAATGTTTATGGATTTTTCTATTTTTATAGTTCTACTGTCCCTTTAAATTGCCTGAGGCTGTTATTCATGACATAAAACTTGAGATTTTTATCTTTTTGCTAAATTAAGCTTTTTCTCAAAGTTAAGTGTCCTTTTAAGCCACAGCCATGATTTTTAGTTTTAAAGTATTTTTTGATACTTCAATAAGAATTTTAGGGCACTCTTTTCTAGTGACAAATCTCTCTTTGGTGTGTGTACTATCTCAATGCTGGTTAAATCATGCCATTATCTTCTGGATCTCATTATTTCACTAGTGGAATCAGCTGAGAATCTAATTTTTGTAACTTTAAATGGTATATCTGTATATTTTCACTTTTATCATTTCTGAACCTCTGCATGCTTTGTCTATAGCTATGAGTTCTTGGTCTTAAGAAATACATCTAATAGAACCTGCCTTTTAATTGGAACCTATAACCTATTTTCTTTTTATGTACATACTTACAAGAACTTGAATTTACCATCTGTACTATAACATCATTTCTATTTTAATGCCTTTTTCTGATGCTTTCTAGATCTTACTTTTTATATTTTTCTGAAATTTAAATAGGCCGTGTCTAGGAGAAATTTTTTCTTTATTTATGTTGTGGGGGTTCCAACTACTTCTTGAGACTGTTGATTGATGTCTGTCTTTATTCTTGGAATATTCGGTCATTAGCCTGACTGATGTTTGCTTGTCACTTCTGTTCTGTCTGTGTTGCCTACATTTCTTACCTTTTCTTGAATTTTTCCTCTAAGTTTCATTTTGGATATTTTCTTCTGATCTGCCTTCCAGGTCACCAAACTTAAATTATTGCATTTTAAACTGGGATTATTGCAAGAGGGGATGGATAGTAACAGGAAAAACCATATTGGCTGTTCTTAGAGAAGGAAATGATTACGACACATGGGACTGTCAGGAATGTCTGCATTCTTTCTGTTTATCCTTGACTACCTTATGAAATTCATTTGAGACTTTTAAATTCCTACTTTTATGTGATAAATTTGAGGTTTTGAGTGTGTAACTTGCTTCAGGTCACCAGGTAGGTGGCAGAGGTTGGATATAAAATTGGATCCACACTCAAGGGCTACAATTTTTTCTTATGCTTTGATGGGGTCTTCTATGTAGCATATTGTGTCATCTGCAAATAATAATAATTTCACTTCTTCCTTTCTTATCCTTATTCCTTTTATTCCTCTTATCTAATTGCTCTGGCTGATGTCTTCAGCACTATATTGAATAACAGTGGTGACAATGGGCATCCTTGTCTTGTTCCAGATTTGAAAGTGAAAGCTTTCAGCTTTTGTCTATTTAGCACGACACTTTTGGTTTGTCATAGATGACTTTCATCAGAGTGAGATAAAGAAAATCTATTCTGAATTTCTGCAGGGTTTTTATCATGAATGAGGGCTGGACTTTATCAAAAGCTCTTTCTGCATCTATTGAGATGATCATGTAACTTTTTTCTTTGGCTTTATTGATATGGTGCATTACATTAATTGATTTGTATATATTGAGCCATCCCTGCATCCTTGGGATGAATCCCACTTGGTTGTGGTGTATAATCTTCTTGATGATTTGCTGCATTCTGTTTGCTAGTATTTTTGAGAATTTTTGCATCTATGTTCATTAGGGAGATGGGCCCATAGTTCTCGTTTTTGGTTGGGTCTTTCTCTGGTTTTGGTATCAAGGTAATACTTGCCTCCAGGAATGAGTTAGAGAGAATTCCCTCCCTTTCAATTTCATTAAAGAGTTCAAGAAGAATTGGCATTAAATCTTCTCTAAATTTCTTGTAGAATTCAGCTGAGAATCCATCAGGACCTGGATTTTTCTTTGTTGGTCATTGTTTTATTACATTTTCAAATAAGTTGGCTGATTTTGAGTTATTCAGGATTTTTATATCTTGATTCAGCTTTGGTAATTCATAAATATCTAGGAATCTGTCCATTTCCTCTGTGTTTACCATCCTATGAAAGTAACGATTTTCAAAGTAGGTATTGATGGTCTTCTGAATTTCTGTACATTCTGTAGTGATTTCATTCCTTATTATATGAATTTGAGTTTATTCTTTCCTTTTTTGATAAGTTGCCTAGGGGTTTATTAATTTCATTTATTCTTTGAAAGAACCAACTCTTTGATTCATTAATTATTCATATTGTTTTCATTAATTGCATTAATTTGTGCTCTGATCTTTATAATTTCCCAAAGGAGGGGCTTGATTTGCTCTTCTTTTTCTAGAAGATTTAGGTGCAGCATAAGGTTATTTGTGCTTGTTCTGTTTTCTTGATGTGGGAATTCACTGCTATAAATTTTCCTCTGAGGACAGCTTTCATTGCATCCCACAAGTTCTGTAGGCTGTATTTGCATTTTTGTTTGATTGTAGATATTGTTTAATTTCTTTTTTAATTTCACCTGTGACCCATTATTTAGGAGGGTGTTATTTAATTTCCATGTGTTTATGAAGTTTTTGCAATTTCTTTTGTCAATAATTTCCAATTTCATTGTGCTATGGTCCAGTAGTATCATCAGACAATTTCAATTCCCTTGTATTTACTTAAGCATGTTCTGTGGGTTAGTATATGGTCTACCTTAAAGAACATCCCGTATGCAGCTGAGAAGAATGTATATTCTGATGTTTTTGATTGGAACACCCTGTAAAGATCTACTAAATCCTTTTGTTCACAAGTTTGGTTTAGTTCTGTTATTTCTTTGTTGACTTTTTGTCTAATTTATCTATCCCTTTGTGACAATGGTATGTCAAAGCCCTTGTTATGATTGTGTTACTGTTTGATTTTTCCAGTCTGTTAAAATTTGTCTTATATAGTTGGGTACACTTTTCCCCTAACAAATATATAGTGACCTTTCTTATCTCTTCATCATTCTTGGCTAGAAGTTCACATTGTCTGCAAACACAATTGTTACCCCTGCTTTTTTCTGGGCTCCTGTCACACAGAATATTGTTTTCCCTCCTTTGATTTTCAGTCTATGAATTCTTTTGAGTTAAATGTGTTTCTTGTATATAGAATATTGTTGGATTTTGTTTCTTGAACCACTCTGACAGTCTACTTCATTTGACTGGTGAATTGAGGCCATTTGCATTAATGGTTATAACTGATAAGTATTGGTTTATCTTTGCCATGTTATTTTCCTGCTGTTGGTTACCTACTTTTTGTCTCTGTTTAACTGCTTGCTCTGGTTGGTGGTTCCTTTCTATTGTTATTGAAATTGTGGTCATATTGACCTCTTTCTAGAATATCTTTCACTACTTTTTATAGATTGGTTTGGTGGTCATGACTTTCTTCACCTGTTCTTTGTCATAGAAGTATTTTATTTATCCATTAATTTTGAAGGATAGTTTTGCAGGGTATATCAGTTTGGGTTGGAAGTTGTTTTCTTTTAGGACCTGAAATACCTCATTCCAACCTCTTCTTGACTTGATTGCTTGTGTTGAGAAGTCTGCCATGATTCTGATGGGTTTTCCTTTATAGGTAATCTGTTTCTTTTCTCTAACAGCTTTTAATTGTCTTTTGCTGAATTTCTGGGATCTTGATTATTATATGTTTGGTTGTAGATTTATTTTGGTTATGGTGAATTGGAGTTCTATATGATTCACCTAACTGTATGTCATATTGTTTTTCCTTGATTGGGAAATTTTCTGCTATTACTTCTGCAAATAGTCTTCTTATGTCATTTGTGTTGACTCCTGCTGTTTTGTTGACACTTATCTGTCTTATGTTGTTTTACTTTGTATCATTTTGCAGTTGTTGAATTGTTATTTCCTGGTTACTTGTTAATTTTAAGAGATCTTTCCTTTTGTTATCATTATCTGCAATGCAGTCTTCAAGGTCTGAATATCTATCTCCAGTTTCATTCAGGTGGTTTTGCCAGCTTTCAGTGAAATTTTTAACTTCCTGGATATTTCTTTGAAACTGTTTCATGCATTCTGGTTCTTTCCTATATTGTTTATTCAAGGTTTCCATCATTTTTCTATACTTCTCTATTTTGTTATCTATCTTTAGATGTTCTGAGCAGTTCTTTCAGTATTTTTTCTTTTTTTACCTGAGTGATTATTTCTGATCTGATTTCTTCCATAGCCTGATGGAGTTCTTTACTTCAGTTATTATCATTTCAGAAATTTCAGGTGTGTGACCTCCAACTCCTTCTATGTGCATGTCTCCTGGACTTGTGCTGGGTGGGGTGGATATCTGAGATTGCATTTCAGTCTTTTGTTTTGTCATTTTCAAAGATTCTGAGGTTCCTTGGGGCTCAGTGTTGCTCCCAAGATGGTGTGGGGGTGTGTTCAGAGTCACTCCCTTTCCAGGCAGCACTGAAGCCCCCAAGTTTCCCAGGCACTCAGTGTCCTTCCTGTAATAGTGGGAGAAGGGCAATGTGCAGTGTCTCTCCTCTCCCAGGGAGCTCACCAAAACTCCCAAGGTTCCCAGGGACTGAGTCACTCCTGCAATGGTGTAGGGGATGGGACATGGCTCACCACGGCTCCTGAAGTTCTCCAGGGCTCAGTATGGTTTCCTCAGTGCTGTGAGGGGTTTGAGTATAGCTCACTGAGGCTCCCAAGGCAGTCCACAGCTCAGTGTGGCTCTTGCAATGGTGTAGGGTGCCTCCTTTCTTTTTAAGGCTTAACAATATTCTACTGTACTAATATTTACATATATAATAGTTAAAACAGGTTTTTACTAAGCCACTTAAAAGATGCAATTTCATTTACTTACTGACCAAAGCTCAGCATCAGTGGGGTTTACCATCCTTCTTATATAATGAGAAATGCAATTATATGATTTTGAATAGAATCCAAGGATCAGGTTTATGTTTTTGTTTTGTTTTGTTGCTTTTTTTATTTTAAAAATTAAAAAACTACCAAAACAACATTGAAGACAATAATCAAAACAACACAAAACATTCTTATGTCTGGCTGACCAAGAAAAAGTTTTGAGTTTTTATTTCCTCCACAGTGTTTATAAAGTCTGAATTAGTTACATCTCATTTTTTAAAAAGAAGTCTTCTGGAAAGTTCCAGGAAAATGACAGTCATAAGCAAAAACAACCCAACTTCTCTGAGATTTTGAATGCAGAAACTGGAAAATAACAATTTAAGGAAAAAAAGAGAGTACTAGATCCCAGGAAACAGAATCTAAGAGGAAAATTAAAATCTACAGAGAAATTGAAGAGACAAAACACATTGCAGAAAAAAGAAGAGAAAATCTGTACTTTCTCCCAACCTTGCTTGTAAGAAAGGGAGCCCAAATCTACAGAGACAAAGTGAAAGTTGAAGACTCCAGATGGCTTCATGGGAGAAATGCAGTGGTGGAATAGACTAGGGGAGCAGTGGACAGCGAACTGCAACACTTTTTGAGTGACTCCTGTCTAAGTGCCCATCATACCAGCTAGCTGGAGACAATGCTTGCTGGGATGACATTCTGGGGAGGGAATCATTATTTGAAACTGGCACTCAGAGTAGCCAAAGGATGGCTTCAATTCAGGGGTGCCAGGGTTATGTACCAACAGTGCTTGAGTGAGCAATGGCCATGGGAGATGGCTGTGGTCAGAGAGCTAGCATCAGGCTGGAAAGAGATGCCCTAAAGGGAAAGACACAGGCTCTGTCTCCAAGCCCCTAACCAGGCTCAGCCTAAATTGCTCTGCATTTGAAAATCACAGAATTGGCAAGAACCATTATCCTAGTGCCTGCATCCAGCATAAGTCTGGAGTCTGACTGCCTTCTGTGTCTACTAACATGAGGAGGGACACATCTTGACTTGGACACTACCCCAAAATTGTAGGTCCTGCAAGAAAACTACCTCACCTGTTCAAAATCACAAAGAAATTCTTTTGTTGATGGTGGTTAGTTTCTTTTCATTTTTTGAGTGTACTTTTTTGTTCAGTTTTTTTCCCTCCTTTCTTCTTTCTTCTTCAGTTTATTAGAGCTTGCAGAACTTTCCTTTGTTCTGCTTAGTAGTTTCTTGTCTCTTTTTCTTACCTTTTTGTTCTTTATTTTTCCTCTTCTCCCTTTCAATTTTTCTGCTTTTAATTTTCCTCTCTTATGTTTACTCCCTGTACTAAAACTTCAGTAATGTTTTGATAGTTAATCTTTAAAATTACAGTTGAATTTTTAAAATCATCAATGGTGATAGAACAGTTGAATTTAGTACACACAAACTATAGATCAATATCTGAGTTTTCTTAATGTTTCTACCATAACTGTGGATTTCATCTCAGTATTAAGGGTGGTACATAATTGATTCTTATAATATGTTAATATCCAATTTGTATTGTACTATACTACTGTAGCTAACTTGATTTATATTAACAGGGTCACATAATTAGCCTTAACTCTCTATTAGCCAAACTCAGGCCACCTTTGGGACTTTCACAATGCTAGAGTATATTTCCAGAGAACTTGACTATTGGGATGACTACATTGCAGCCTTCCCTCACAAATTAACCAAGAAGGTTGGAACTTGGGGCTGTAGCAAAGGATTACAGACGTACCCAAAGTACATGACTGAAAGGCAAAGATATCTCTATACTATAAATAAAGTCTTTACATTCTTAGTGTCCACAAACCTCACCACAAAGCAAACAAACGAAGAAACAAACACAATAGAAACATGAGATGAAAAGGCACTAAAATTACTCCTCTTACTCCCAACTCCCTTGAAGCCAATCTAGGGGCATGGAGGGCTACAATAGGGTAGATCACAAAGCCACATTACTCAAAAGGATAACAGAAGATACTAGATAACAGATCAGAGAGCTACTCAGCAAGATCACAGAAGACACAACTAAACAGAAAGTGGAAGCAATAACTAATGATGGAGGGGCTTTGAGAAGACAAAAATATACAGCTAGATGAGCTAAACAAAATGATACAAAACATGCATGACCAATTTACCAAAAAAATAGAGTTTAAGAAAGGGTTTCAATCAGATATCCAGAGATTAAAAAGTATACTGAAAGTATGGGCAACAGAAGCAACCAGTATGAGCACAGAGTTTCAGAACTAGGAGACAATAATGCCTTTAAACCCAATTACTCAAAGATGCTCTTAAGAAAATATGAAAAATAGATCCAACAGCTGCTAGATGATGCAAAAAAGACTAAGAATAAGTGGAAGAAGGGTAAAATCAGAAGATAGCACAAATGGCATTAAAAACTCACAGAAATAATGACAGAAAACTCCCCAAATGTAGTAAAATAAATAATATGAATAAGTGAGGTGTATAGAACCCCAAATAACCATGACCAAAAGAGAACTTTTCCATGCCATATTACATTCAGAGTAACAGAAATCTTTTATAGTGATAAAATTTTTAAAGCTGTTAGAGAAAGGCCATAAATAACATAAATGTGAACCCATTAGAATTACAGCAGACTTGTCTATACAAAATGTAAGGGGACTGAAGCAAAGGGTTTAAATCCTCAAAGGCAACAACTTCCAACCCTGACATACATTGTACAAGACATTCTATCAAAGTTGATGGAGAAATAAGGTATTTCCACAGCAAGAAGCACCTCAAGAAATTTATCACCACCAAACTAGCACTACAAAAAGTTGTTAAAGCTATCCTAGAAAGAAACTATGAACTAAAAAATGACAAGAAGTCTAAAAGAATGAGTACATTTGGTAGGAAGAATAACTAAGCATTGTGGAGAAAAATGAAGAAACCAGAAATCGGGAAATAATGCAAGGAAAGTTAATTCAATATCTCTCAGTAATAATTTGTAATGTGAATGAATAGTTTCAACTTCCCAAACAAGACAGTTTGGCAGAATGGATCAATAAACAAAACCCAACGATATGTAAGAAGCACATTTAATTTAAAAAGAAACTCAAGATTAAAAATAAAAAGATGACAAACAATATTTCTTGCAATAGGAAACTAGAAAAAAGCAGCAGTAGCTCATTTCAGACAAAGTAAATTTCAAGCCAAGACTGATCAGAAGAAATACAGAAGGCCACTCTATATTAGTTAATGGAACAATTCCCTAGGAAGAGATAACAATTATGAATGTAAATGCATCAAATATTGGTCCAGCCAATTCCATAAAATAAATGATATTGAATATGAAAAATCAAATAAATACCAATATAATTGTAATGGGAGACCATAATACTCCTACTGTCATAAATGGACATTTCAAGTAGACAAAAAGATCAAGAAAGAAATATCAGAGTTGAACCAAATCATCAAACAGTGGATTTAATATTTAGAGTGATCCATCTCAAAATAACTGAATACACATTCTTCTAAGCAGAACATGGAACTTTCTCTAAGGCAGACCAAATGAGAGCCCACAAAGTATGCCTTAGCAAATGCAAAAGAACTGAAATGCATAGCTTCAGATCACAGCACAAGGGAACTAGAAATCAGTGCAAAGGCACCACAGAACTATTCTGACACATGTAAAATGAATAATATCCTCTTACATAATTAATGGGTGACAGACGAAATTAAAGAAGAAATCAGACATTTCCTACAAAGAAACAATAATGCCAGGATGACACAATGAAATCAGCTTTAAGAGGAAAGTGTATAGTGGTGAATTTTCACATCAGGAAAGCAGAGTGAACTCAAATAAATGACCTAATGATGTGCCTCAAGGTCTTAGAAAAACAAGAACAATTCAAATTCAAAGCTAGTATGAGAAAAGAAATTATGAATATCAGAGCAGAAATTAATGAAATTGAAATTAAAACTAGAATCAATGAAATGAAGAATTAGCTCTTTGAATTATTAAACAAAATAGACAAACCCTTAGCCAACGTTAACAAAATAAGGGAAAAAATACCCAAATCCATTCAATTAAAAACAAAATAGGTGAAATCACAATAGATTCTGCCAAATCTAGAATATCATTGATTACTACTTTGAGACCTGATCTCTAATAAAATGGAAAAGCCAGAGGAAATGGATATATTCTTCAATACATATAAACTACCAACCACTGAACCAAGAAGATACACGAATCTTGAATAGTCTGATATCAGTCTATGAAACTGAAGAAGTAATAAATTCTAAAAAGAACAACCAACTAAGAAGATCCTGTGTCTTGGTGGGTTTGCTGCCTAATTCTGTAAGAACTTTTGAGAAGATCTGATGCCAATAGTCCTCAACTTCTTTAATGAAATCAAAAGCAAGAAGTAATCTCAATGTCATTCCTTGAAGCAAACGTAATTCTGATTCCAAAATGACAAAAGGACCCAACCAAAAAGAACTATAGGCAATCTTTTTCGTACTATAGATAATAAGATACTGGCAAACAGAAAGCACAAAATCATTCAAAAGACCATTCATCACGACCAAGTAGACTTTATTTCAGGTATCAAGAGATGGCTCAACATACTCAAATCAGTATATGTAATATACCACACAAACAGAATCATGGACAAACTCAAAGGTCCATCTCAGTAGATACAGAAAAATATTTGACAAGATCTAACACCCATTCACGATAAAACCCTGAAGAAAATGTGTATAGAAAGTCTTTATCTCAATCTGAGAAGATTTAGACTCAGAGCCACCCAAAGCAAGGCAACACAGGTAGGGTTCATGCAAATGAACTTTAAAGCCTTTTATTTCCATAAGCATATGATTTGATTTTTGTCCCTGCCTGATGTTGAAGCTTAATTGCTATTGTCATAGGATGTAGAGGTGAGACCGTTAAAGAGGTGAGTAGATCCGAGAGTGCTGCCCTCATGAGTCATGTTAATATCATCACTATAAAAGGACTAGAGGGGTTCCTCTTTTTCCTTTTCCTCTTTTGCTATGTGGTGACACAGCAAGAAGCCTTCACTAGGTGCAGGTGCCTTGAGTTTGGATTTGTCTCTAAACTGTGTGCCCAGTTTAGTGTATTCTGTTACAGTAGCACAAAACAGCCCAATTCTAGTAGTTGGACCATGAACTACACAGTCAATTTAAAAAATAAGCAAAATGTCAATATGGGAGAGTGAATCTTAGTTAAAGCAGAGAGGAGATTATCCTTAAGGTACACTAGGTCCTTATGATACAAAGGCTCCACCCTCTCCGAAGTTCTCTAATTCAGAACCCAGCCTCCAAAGGTTTCAATAGAATGTTAGGAGTATTCAGACCTTTCTTTATCAGCAACAATTCTAAATCATTTCTGTATAAATATGGAGTAGCATAATGAAAAGAACAGCTTACTTTGATGAACATGTTGAGCAGTCTGAAGGGCTTTGGCTTTGGTGTGGTACATTCACTGAGTATAACATTCAGCAATTCCACTGAACTGTAGTTTTACAGATAAAGAAATTGTTCCCAGTGTCTATGATTTAGAAGATTTCCTAATGATGAAATATCTTTCTAGATAATACCCACATCTATTCATTAATGGGGGCATATTTCATCAAACACCTAGAACTCAAAAACATTGAACAGTTGAATCTATGGAAAACATAACTATACTTGTATTTAAAACTGTTTTTGCTTGAGTGTGTTTTAGGTTTTTGCTCCTAAAATATCTGCGTGCTTTATGTCATTCCTTGGAAAGAATTTGTACCTTGTGCTTGGTGCCAGAATATGTACAGTTGCATTTCTGTTCTGTTTCCTAGTATGTAATTATTAAACCATAACCTGAAGCTATCAATTCCTGTGTGCTCTTTTTATTAGGCAGTTTATGTTCAGTCTATGTTGCTTTTGGGTCAGTCTAGCTGAGACAATACCTGGATGGGCTTACCTGCTTATTGTTAAATTTCAATGCTGAGCTAGACTGCCCAGTGTTGGTAGGGTGGGCAGGGATGAAAGAAGGAAATATAAATGATGGACTACCTGAAACCCAGTTCTTACAGCTCAGTAGTAATACTGCATGTGAATAGCAAGTAAGGTAGAGATGACTGGTATTTTCCGTATTAGAGTACTATTAGGTTATTGCTTTAAATTCCTTTTGAAAACAAATCTGCATCGAACACCAGAGGGACATGAAACCAAGATTTATTAAAGTATCTTTAGCATATTTACAGTTGAAAGCCATGAATGCAATTCTCTGTGAATTCCAAAAAATATAGTTCTATCTCTTAAAACAAATTAACAGAGGTATCAATAATTAGGATAAATATAACCTATCACAGAGATAGAATGTTTTGCATATACAATCTACATTTTTCTAACCAATATATATTATGTACAAAAATATGCTGGATAGGGTGACAAAATAGTGTCAAGGGAGACAAAAATACACACACAAACACACACTCCCACACATTTTCATTATGTACAAATCAATATTGGTTCCACCACCCTTTCTTTTTAAAAATAAATACTTCATTTGGTTGCAAATAACATTTACAAATTCAACTCATGAGCATTACTCAGCTCTGACAACATTAAATATGCAAACAAATTAGAAATATATATTTTTGAAAATTTAAAGGGAAAAATACCTGAATCCAATTAGCTTATGTTTCATAATATCCAAGAGCATGTAATGTAAGGTTTCATGTCTTTAAAGTGCCTTCTTCTTTCCCAGAAAGTCTTCGTTACTGCTTAAAACCCTTTAAAGTTGTTTTATAAACTGACCTAATAATTAAACAGAAAGGCCAAGATTTTATGAAATCAAACGGGACTATCTAGGACATGCTTACATTTTCCTCAAGGGCTTTGAAGAATGTAACTGTTACTGTTAATCTGAAAATAACCACACAGTGTCAACATCCTGATTTGCATTAGGGGTAGAGGCTGGAAATGATGAGTAGTACTGAGAACGGAGTGGCAATGAAAACTTCATGATCAAAAATATTTGAAAAGAAGTCAGTTTGTTCAGCTGCACAGTAAGTTGAGAATCAAAAGTTTAGGCTTACATATTGTAGCTAGTGACCTCAAATGATTTATACATTAATAAAAGTCCTCTAATTAGACAGTTTTAGAATAAAATCTATGAGAAATTGAGGACTAGAACAACTCTCACCCACTCCAACTTTCTTAGAGCAGAATAAAATGAAAAAGAAATGCATTTTTCTGTCTTTTTTTATGGATTTTCCCTTTGCCTAGTGATGAGGTGGTGCTGACATTAACAAGAGGTGGTGGCAGCACTGTGTCTCCCTGCGGCTCCTTGGTGACAGGGCAGCTCCTGTCCAAAGGGCTGAACAGGGGAGCAGGGGTGCGAGAGGGTGGAGTAAGTGGGGAGGGGACATTCCGCCTCTAGGATGCGGAGAGGGGAGAGGGGCTGGATCTGGGAGAAACTGTAAGGATAGTCAGGAAAGAAGGTCTGTAGCCTGGGAGCCGTGAGGAGGCTGGAGCTTAAGTACTGAAAGGAGAAAAGCAACATGAAGTGAAATGCTGGAACGTGCACAGAGAGAACAGGTCTGTGAACAAGAAACGCCATGGAAATGAATCTGAAATTGATGCAGTTGTTAGACTAAGTGCAGACGCTAAGTGAATAATGAATCAAGAACTCACACTATCTATGGGGAGAAATTTTCTTCTTCCAAGGCATTCTTACAGTTTCAAAAGTAGAGACCCCCTAACCCTGTGTCTTCACAGGTAGAATTTAGAGAATTTTTCATCAGCACAAGTGACAGCACAAGTGTGACAGAGGCTATCAAATCTACACCAAATTCTTTGGATTGTAATTTCAGCCTAATTGTATATGCTCATTCATTTTGCTAACCCAGTGCTACCGAGTTTCATTAAAAAGAAAAGCCCATAGAAGTAGTGGGATTATTAGCCCTTGGATTCTCTCCATATTGAAGAGATTTAAAAACCAGAACATTACATGGGCATTGGTAGAATGTAGAATAAATTGATGACTTCCCCTCCACTTTATATAAAAATTGAGATTAAGTTAGTCTTCCACAGATCACATAACTGATAGAATACACACCCCAGTCAGTTCCACCTGTGGACAGCAGACCTACTGCATGAGACTTGATTTGCTTTCCTGAGGTCTCTGTTGACAGAAACCTCATCGTGTCTTAAAAGAGAGTAAGCAGGCTGTCCTTGTAATATCATCATATTTCTCAGTTGTGAACCACACAGATTCCCCAAATGCAAAGTTTATATTATGTTATTGGTTAAGAGTCTTGGAATAAGTTTTGGGCAATTTGTGAATCGGCTTCAAGTGTAACATATTAAAACTCTCTTAAATTCACTACTCTTAAGAAAAGCATTGATCCAGGAGAGTTTGGTAGATTGCCCACTCCTTGGGAAGGGAAATGAAACAAAATGGGCCTGTCAGTCACATGTAGCTGTGTGCTCGGCCTGAGTATGGGTAGATTTAATTGCTACTGGGGTTAGGGATACTGTTATGTCAGGCGAAAGGAGAAAGATGTGCTGAGCCATGTTTCTCAAGGTGCTTTTCGTATCATAATATTTTCAAAGCAGCTGAATTCTCTCTCTCTATAGCTAGAAATCATCTGCATTTTGGAAAGGCTGAAAAGTATCCATTCTTTTCAAATTCTATGAGCTTGGCCACATGGATTTATTTCAACTGTGTTGCAGATTTCTTGATGACAAAGTAGCTGGCATGAATGAAAGCTCCCTCCTTTAGCCAATCTCCTCATTCGGTGGTCAGGTCCCTATAAGCAAAATAGCTAGTCTGTAAAATGTAATCATGGTCTTTCAGGCCCTCCATAACCTCAGACCCCTTCTGCTTGGGCATACTCCTTCCTTTTTCTGTCTTTTTTTTTTTTTTTTTTTTGAGAAATGGTTTCATTATGCAGTTCAAGCTGGCCTTGAGCTCATTCCAGGTTGTTTTAGATGAACTGCCTGAAACAAACTGTTATTAATCTTTATTTAGCATGAATTTAAGTCCAAAACGAAGGCTGTGTTCACAGTGGTGAATTTGGGAGGATGTGTCCTAGATACATGATACAGTTCAAACTTGGAGAGAGAGATTGGAGATTCTGCTAAGGTTTCTTCACACACTCATGTAAGACACACAACTAATGAGACAAGACCACGAAGCCTCCCCAGAAGAGCAGACAAATCTGTCCCTTAGAAAAGGATATTTTACACTTTTAGTCTGTTCACTAGGATGAAATAAAAAATGGGCTATATTTGTCTAACTCTTGAATTAATGTTTCTACCGGTTATGCTTCAACATTGGGTCCTTGCGAGGGTCCGAAGGGCAGAGTGACACTAGCACCTTCCGTGGCATCTCAGGAAGGTCCTTCTTAGGGGCCTGATGTGGACAGCAGTGATTCCACTGAGTACCCTCACCCCTGCCACTCTGTTAGTCTCAGACCTATAGGACCTTACTGCACTGACTGCATAGATTTTCACTGAATGGGCCTAACTGGCACTTCTCTTTTGCATCATGCTTGCAGGAGCGTCATGAAGCCCAAGATGGTTGTAAGTGGAACCCCCTAAAGTTGGTGAATTCCCTCAGTTTCCATCAGTTAAATGTGAATGAAGAAAAAGTATGTAAGCAGTAGGAAAAGTGTCTTGCTCAAAAGCAACTTCAAACCTTTCTAATCATGTAAATTCCTGTTCTCTTTGTCTATTATTTGTCTCTTTCATTTTGAACTAAAACAAACAAACCAAGCACCACCTGACTTCATTTCTTCCTCCTGAACAATCAGGAAAGGCATTCAACCTTTGCATGCTTATGGCATAGGTGCCTTGATTTGATTGTAAGGGTTCATTCTTGATTTGTGAGGTGTGCATTGTGTTAGAGTATGGTTCCACTTTCATTAGCGGAATCTGTTATAGGAATGTCCCCGAGGGGGCTGATGCCTGCCTGGCAGGCATATCCTGATAAGATATACATGCACCTGGCAAGTTTAGAGCCTCTGTGAATGTGCAGGTCAAGGGCCAGGTGACACAGCGTGGCCGGGTAAGGAAAGATGGAAGATTCCTACTCATCTCTAGACTGTCCTCCACCAACTGGAGGAGAAACTTGGGCTTCTCTCATCACAACCTAAAAATGACAGTCTTTGATCACTTTCTCAGCTCCTCTCCTCCTCTTTTCTCCCTCACAAGATTGATTCAGGGAATGTTGGCTTCATAGGAAAAATGTCAGGGACAAGTCAAAGGTGGTTTTCCTCTATGACTTAAGAGCCAGGGTCAAAAAAAGCTACCTATGCCCGATACTCCATTCAAAGTTTAATATTAACGGAACCACTGCTGTTTACTTTGCTATAAAGAAGTTCTTTTCCCTACCATGAAACACTTTGACAGCAAATACTCACCTACTCTATGTGCCTGTCCGTCAAAGTCATGACAAAAGGCAGCCAGCCAGCAGTGAGTTTGGAAACTGCTTCTGGATGGCACTGGGAGAGGTCCAGCCTCAAGTCTCAGAACATGATGTAGAACTAAGCTGCATGCCAACATACCACTTCCCACTCACAAGGGATCTGAACCATGAAAGGTGCTCTGTCAAAGAGTTACCTGTCCAAGAAGGTGGTCTAGCCCCAAGGCTGTCCCTTCTCAGGTATTACTGCTTTTGTTTTGGGGGAGGCAGAGTTTCTGTAGCCCCAGGAAGCCACAAGGAACTGACAGAAAAACAAAAGAATAGACCTCTCTCAATGGCTGATGTTAACTCTTAATATCTTAGCTTATCTTCTATGATGAAGTTTATAGTTATTTATAAACTATCCTCCTATACACAACTGCATTTTATTTTCTTTTCATTACATGAACAACAACAATCAAATCATTGCTCTAGTCCAGGAAATACACAGCCCTAAGTCTCTCAAGAAACAACTGGGGTAGGTGTCAATGTTTTTGGTCATACAGATACTATTAGAGTTTGGTACAACAGGATCAAAATTAAGAACAATAATCAAAATACTAACATGTAAAAACCAAGGTCTCAATTCTCCCAAGGCAACTGTCATAAAAAGAACTTTTCCTTTCCATAACAGGGTTACACGTATCAAACTTGGATTAGAAAGCTTGAAATCTCTTTTTTTTTTAAATCCTGGTGGTTCTTTTTTTTTTTTTTAATTTTTTTTTTTTTTTTGGCAGTACTGGGGATCGAACTCAGGACCCTGCGCTTGCTAGGCAGGCGCTTATTCCACTGAGCTATATCCCTAGCCCTCCTGGGGGTTCTTGTCTTAGAGTGAAGTGCAGTTTGGACTTGCTACAAGAAACAATTAACAAATATTCCTCAATGTTCCCTTAAACAGCTTTTCATTGCTCCTATGGCTTAATAAGGGAGTTCTTATAGGAAGACACAGGGTACTCACTGTAGATGCCTGTAATGGTTGACACATTGTGTTAGCTTGAGAAGTTTAGAAGTTTAACTAAGAGACTCATCAGGGAGCCCAGGTCCACTTTGTGAACATCCTCATCCTGTGCAGAAGGAGGGCAGGGTCATGGCGTAAGTGCTACACTTGCTCTGGGTGGAAATGTAAGGAAGGGAAAGAGGCTCACTATCTCCCTTTTCGTGCTCTCACTGCTTCCGCTGTCTTCTGCCGCCTTGAACTGTTGCCCCTGTGCCCTGCCACCCTGCCGTGGAGCCAGCTGATTACAGACTAAAACCTCCACAAACTGTGAGCTAAATAAACCCTTCCTTCCTTAATTTGGGGCGTAGGGTATTTTGTCTCAGCAAGGAGAGAAAAGTAACCAACACAATGCCCTCAGAAAGAGCTGAGCAAAGCAAACATTTAATGAGAAATCTTTCACGCATTTCTTGCTGCACTGGGGCTGTCAAGAATGCACAGTTCTCCACCTGCACCGTCATTTTCTTGTGTCTCCATCTTAGTTTGTGCTCATACTGGCTTCTTTCTGACATAGTCTTTCTTTCTGTTAAGGGGAAAAAGAACATTACTGTTATTTTCATTCTTTTATCTTAAATTTTGATACATTTTTTAGATTCCGAGTAGAATGCTGAGCACAACTACACAAGTGCCCAGAAAGGCGCATGCAGCCTCCTTCCCCAAACCAGTTCCCTGCTCCTTCTCTCAGCCCATCGTTCTTACTCCCCCAGAAATGAGGGCACAAGCAGTGAGCAACCAGCCCGCCAGCCGCCTGTCCCCTTCCAGAACACTGATCTTCACTAGGCCAGGCTGGTCTGTTTTATTTCCTCATTCATGATAAAAACTGTAATTCTTATAATGTCACTCAGTGACTCCTCCCGCCCCATCCTTGGCTAGTCCTTGGCGCTAGGCAATATACAGGAAAGACATTTGAAGGAGTCTAGAGATGGAAAAGCACAAACAAAACCTCGTTTCCAAGTTGAATGTATCCGTCAGTGAGCAGTGTGGCGGAAATGAACAATGGCCAGGCAACATGGAGACCACCAGGTTCTCTACACGGAACGGCAGAGCCCCCATTCTGCCGTACAGGCTCTGCTCTGCTGCCCTGCACTGTCCATTCAGGGACAGCCTGTGAGCCAGGAGGGAATGCAGGTCTGCTGGGAAGAAGCAACCCCAAACCGTGGATTCTCACTCTCTCACCGCCTCCCTAACTCCGCAGAAATAAATTAAGCCTACCTGGGGTGGGGGTGCCTGCTCCTCAGGGAGGACAAACAGAGGTTAGAAGGGAAAAGGAACAGGGCCCTCGATCAGAAGGAGCAGATGCAGAGAGAAACCTCTTTGGAACAGACCCTTGGTTGTGAGCTAGAGGGTTATAATAAATACCTAAATATCTAAGTGCTACATTATATATCTAAATTGGATTGGATCTAAACTGAAGTTGGTGAGTTTTTACACATTTATCATGACTTTGGACTCATCCCTGACTGTGAAATCGAATCAGAAATCAGTTCATTATCTCTTCCCTTATTTGCTGCAACCTTCATAAATGGATAATGTAACAATCCTCACACAGCCTCGCATCACAATTGGGTGCTTGCTCACAGGTAGGATGAGTTATAAAAGGCATCACATTAAATTCATGGCTTCCACTTTGTCCACCAGGGTGACCTCATTCTCTCTGTCCCTAAGGAAGAGGTTTGGCTGTAAAGGTCAGGGTCAAGCCCCAGCTAAATGACACAGGGGAAGGGCTAGAGGCTGATGACGAGGAAGATAAAAGGCAGAGTTGAGCCCGTGGCCTGAAAAATCATGCAAATGAGCATAATGAATGCACCACCACGCGGGCACAGAGCTTATATTTACACAGACCGGGGCAGCGGACCCTGACCTGGCTCAGTTCTCTGGGACTAACACCTCAATTTCTTGTTCAATTTTATGCAACTCTCATTTAGCTACAGATAAGGTTGTTAGTAGAGATGGTGGATAACAATCTCATTTTATTATTTTGACTTCACTTGGATCTTTAAACAATTTTAAACAGCACCTCCTAAGGAGAAAGACAATCTTGTAATATGAAAAGTCAAATATGTTATGAGACACAACTAGAAAAGGTTGGGCTTAAATACAGAAGCGAAGAGAGTGATAATACCATGCATTCGCGGGCTCAGTCAAAGCTGACGCAACTCCCAGTAGCAAGAAAAACAGTTAACATTTACTGAGCTCCCAGTATGTGTAAGGTACTTTACATGTACTTTCCCATTTTCCTCAAAATAGTCCTACGTGAAAGTTAATATTATTTCTTCTTTTTTCCACTCAAGAGAAAGAGGCAAAGTAACTTTGCTAAGGTTTCATAACTGTTAAGTGGCACAGCTGGAATTTGAATCTAGGCAGTCTCTTTCCCAATATCCTTAGTTCCTAACCATTTAGCTAGTCTATTGTCCATAACGCATAGGTGGAAATTCACAAGGACCCTTACTGAAAACTGTACTTTTGAGGACAACTTTCTCTCAAATTTAGAATAACTGGACGGACTGCTGGTTTACTGAGCAGGAAGAGACATCAGGCAATCCCAATTCTGGTCCTGGTTTTTGGTATCCATTTGCCAAGTGTCGCCAGGCAGGCTATGCTGTTCTGCAACTCAGCTTTCTCAACCATCAAAATAGGACATCCTGCCCCTTCCCCTTCTTTTCCCCCTAAATGGGGGAAAAGAACTGATGAAGGTAAATACAGCACCTTTCAGGAGAGAAGCACTTTAAGATAAGGAGAACTGTGCTGTGAGCGGAATATGGAAAGACACGAAATACCAAGTGTTGAAGTCTGGCTTATCAGAAGTACTCCATGTTGAGTTTGCAGGGAGACATTCGAAGCCATGCTTTGCTCTTCTACCCTCACGTATTCTGTTTGACCATACACTGCCCTGCAGGAGAACTGAGGGTCTGAACACTACGCTTCAGCGCTGAGCATTATTCTTTAAGTTCAGACATCCTGGGAGCACCTCAGGTATAATGAAAACTCCGGAGGTTATGTTGAAAAACGCAGCTTACCAGACTAGCAGTGGGGTTGATTTTTTTTGTTTCCACTTTCTTCTCCGATGTCAGTTTGCTGACTAATGCTTGAGCCATTTTCAATCTGAAACAGAAACAGGGAGTAGAAAGGGGAGGAGGCAAAGAAAGGCAAAGAAGAAGACAAAGGGCGCAGTCAGGTTAAACAGAAACCCACAGGCTTCGAACAGGCCCTACTTTGAAATTGCAGCCTTGCGTCATTTCACAAGCATGAGGCACCTGAAAAATGCAGTTAGCTGACTTTGTCGCTGCAACCGTCAAGGTGTGCACTTGTATAAAACCTGACTGGTGCAGCCAACCAGAGGCCTGGCAAAGAAGTCGCTACCTGTTACTGTGCTGACTGCAGCAGGCAACTGCAGTACAGTAGCTGTTTGTGCACCGAAATATGTGAAAGCACAGGAAAGGTACAGTAGCAATGCTAGGTAAAAGGATTTTTCAGGTCCATGATAATCTTTCAGGACCACTGATGTTTATGTTGCCTACTGTTGACAAAAATGTTGTTATGCCACACATAACTATCTAAGAATCGTTTTTCAAAGGTTTCCACTATTAAATCCACTCTAAGAAAGTGTTAAATCTTTTCTTCTGCTTTACCAAAGCTAATTTTTTCCATTGGGTAAAATGCTCACCAAAATGACCATTACAAGTCTATGTTTTTGTGAGCAATGTTTCTGATAAATGGAATCCTATGTATTCATAGCATTACTCATGTCAGCGCTCTCAGGCTTCTTTCCTCCTCAGCAGATAATATTGAGACAATTTTTAAAAATGAGGTTTGGAGCAAACACATGAAACTACAGACATTAAAATTCACCCATTCACATCAATTAAATGAAAAGACAACGTACAGAATGGGAAAAATTATGTTATCTGTCTGATAAGGGGCTCCTATCCTGAATACATAAATAATATTTATGACTCAAACAAAAAGACAAATTACTTTTCTCCCACAATAGGCAAAAGATTTTATAGACATTTCTTCAAAAATGAAAAGATACAAATGGTCAAGAAGTACAGGAAAAGAAGTTGAACCTCAATAGTCATCAGGGAAATGAGGTGCACAAGGTGCTGGAAGTGAAGAAGTGGAGAAATTAGAGCCTTTGAACCCCTGATAGGGCTGTAGTTTCTCAAAATATTAAACGTAGAATAATTATGTGTTATGGCTGAGGTATAAAATATCCCCCTGAAGCCTCATGTTTTCACCAGTGGGGCTTTGGGAAGGTGACTGGATCAGGGAAACGCTATACTCAACAATGGATTAATTCATTGATAAATTCACAGCTGAATGTGCTATTCGGAGGCAGGGCCAGTTGGAGAAGTTGAGTCATCAGGGGTGTGCCCTTGGAGGCTGCATCTCCCTCTCTGGTTCTTTCCTGTCTCTCTCCTTCCGGGCTGACAAAAGTTGAGCAACTTTTCTCCACTATGCTCTTCGTGCCTTGGAACCAGCCAATATGAACTGAAACTCTGAAACAGTGGATCAGAATGAATTCTCCTCCTTTATGTATGCCCAGTGCTGTGTTCTGTCAACAGCAAAACCAACTAATACGGCACCTCTATACCAGAAAAATGGGGTCATTATTATCACTATACCTGACCACACAATTTAGAAGCCTTTGGAACTGGTTTGCACTTGTAGTTTGGAGTATTTGGAGATGTCAGTGAAAAAAGCCCTAGAATGTGGTAAGAACTTCATGGGCATTTTTTTTTTTTTTTTTTTTTTTAGTACTGGGGATTGAACTCAGGACCCTGCGCCTGCTAGGCAGGCGCTTATTCCACTGAGCTATATCCCCAGCCCTTCATGGGCAATTTTGACCAGAGCTCAGAACACTAGAATGTTGACATGACATGTGAACAGTAAAGGCCAAGCTCATGAGGTTTTGGGTGTGGATGGGGACTCTATTGGGAAGTAGATTAGAGGACATTTGTTGTATATTCTGGCAAAGAACTTGTATATTTGGTCCACATTAAGACTTTGCATGAGGATGAATTTAAAGGTAGTGGACTAAGCAATCTGGCAGAGGAAATTTGAAGGCAGCCCAATGTTTATCCTGTGGCATTATACTTCTGGCTGCTTTTAGCCAGATTTACATTAAGCACTGGGAACAAAAAGTAGAGCCAAATGATTTGACAAAGTTTCAGTTTGGCTAGAAAAGGAGGATGTATAAAGTAGCAGCAAAGAGAGGCTTGGTCACTGAAGAGATTAGTGTCATTAAAAAGAAACTAAGTACTTTGCCCTGGGACACTGGGAAAGATGTCTTGAAAGCATCCATGCAACGGCCCAAACCCAACCATCACAGACTCGATGGTGTAAAAGTATAATCTTCTTTGAGAGACTTTGCCTTGAAAAGAGAGCCCCAGGGTGCCCTGCTCACTCTGGGAAGTCTAGGGAAGTGTTTGTCTGAGTTTAGTCAAATAAGTGCTCAAGAGACAAATGCAGTCATCATCCAAGGGAGCCCAGCTACTGCTTAATCTGGTGGCAGACCGTGACATTATAAACACGGTGCTGGCTTTACAGGTATACAGAATGCAAGAGCTGCGGGAGCATGAAAGCTTCCACCCGGATTTCAAAGGAGGCCAGGGAGGCCAAGCAAAAATGTGTAACGAGGTTGAAATTCCTTCCAGGAGTCCCTGAGAGAGTGACGCATGAAGCTGTGGAAGGGAAGCTAAGGTTGTGGTGGATATCCTAGGAAGCTGGAATGACAGGAACTCGTGAGCTCACATGAGGGAAGCTGGGGGCAGTGAGCAGAGCTAGTTCAAAAGCGAGGCTATGTAGGGCACAAACTAGTAAGGTTGCAGGGGTTGAGCTACCTAAGCTCTTTGGAGCTCACATCATACCACCACGTGCCCTGATACTGGACATAGAGCTTGCCTTACTTTTCTCATTGCTCAGACAAATACCTAATGCCCAACGTTAAGTGAGGAAAGGTTTATTTAACTAACAATCTGTACAAGTTTCAGCCTATAATCGGCTGGCTGCATGGCAGGGTGGCATGGTAGAGGGGCGTAACAGAACATAAGACAGTAGCAGCAACAAGTAAAAAGCAAGAAACAAGTGACAAGCAGGGATAGGGACTCTGTCTCTTAAATCTTATTCAGGCTACATATCCTTAAGGCAGGTAGCACTATCATCCAGGGTAGGGCACCCTTAACCCTATCCAGAGCGATACCAGACCGGTCAGTGAACTAATTTAGCAATTACACACCCTTGATACCAGCATCAAGCAGTCCAGATCCAGCCGCCTCTGAAAAGCTGCACCTGTGACAGTGTGACATGCCACAGTAGGCTATGGAACTTGATGATCGCACTGTGAGGTGTAGGATTTAATTTGGTTTGGTTCCTTTCTGTGCCTCCACTCCTTCCTTTTGGAATGTGAATATTTACCCCATGTCACAGTATATTGAAAGTATTTAACTCTCTTTTTGATGTGTATAGGTCCTCATAGTTAAGAATGTGTTTTAAGTCTTAGGAGACTTAAGACTTGGACTTTTGAGCAATGCTGGAACTGTAAAAATTTTGGTGACTCTTAGAGAAGGACTTGATGCATTTTGCATAATGAGATGGACCTGAACCTTTTGGTGCCAGGGATAGAATGTTAATAATTTAAACCTAAAGTGTTTCCTGAAAGTCTGTTCAGAGTTGGATTTTAGAAAGATGGCTGGGTCACGAGGGTGCTCTGCTTATCCAGGCATCAGCCCACTGCTGAGTTCACAGCTGGAAGTGCTGTTGGGAGGTAAAGCCCCATCAGAGGAAGGGGGTCTCCACGGCCTTTGGAGGCTCCTCCCAGTCTTTTTCTGCTTCCTGGATGACAGGGGTTGGGCAGCTTTCTTCTGCCACGGCCTTTCTCCCCTGTAGTCACCTATCCAAGGACTGAAAGCTCTGATGCTGTGAGCCAAAATAAATCCTTCCTTTTTCAAGTTGTATATCCAGGTACCTTTGTCCCACAATGAGAAAGGTAACAAATACTCAGTAAAATGACCCACTAGAATTCTACTCCCAAGTATATATACACATGGTACAAGAAAATTAAAAACATGACCATATGAAATTTAAATGCAAATACTCATACTAGCATTATTCATAAATATCAAATCTAGAAACAACTCAAATTCAACTGATGAATGGATAAATAAAACTGATATATCCATACAGTGAAATATTACTGGGGCATAAACAGAAATAAAATATTGATATATGCTAAAATACAGATGACATTAAAAACATGCTAAGTAAAAGAAGTCACTTAAAAGTGACACACAAAAATATGTTATATGATTCTTTTTTATTTTCCATGTCCTGAATAGGTTAAATTCATACAGATGGAAAGTAGATTAGCAGCACGATAGGCTAAGGTTTAGAGAAAATGTGGAGTGATTGCTCATAGGTAAGGGATTTCCTCTAAAATTAGAAAGTGGTGATGACTGTACACCCTTGAGAATGTGCTAGCCAACATGAAAGTGTACACTCTATAAGAGGGCGAATTTTGTGTACCTCAACAAAGCTGTTACAAAAATTTACTACTTCCACATGATATATCCTTCAGATTGGCAGATGTCAGTCAGACAATACCAACTGTTAGGAAGCAGAGGAATGGGAACTGCTGCACAGTACACGAGGGGGTATAAAGCAGTACAGCTGGCTCTGGTCAAGTAAAACTGAGAACATGCATGCGTGGAGAACTCTCAATTCCTCCTCTGTCTTGGAGACAGATGTCCGACAGAAACTTCCCTACATAGACACAAGGCTTCCTCTCTGGCAATATACGGGACAATGAAAACAACAGAATGATTAGGTTCAACGGGAGGTGGTGAATATATGATAATAGCAAATAAAAGCTAGCATTTTTGGGGTGCTTTGTGTGTCAGATACTGCTCTACCTACTTATTTGAATTAAACCATTTAATGATTATCTATCTATCTACCTATCTATCTATCCATCCATCCATCCACCCATCCACCCATCCCACCTTTGGCCACCTATAATCCAAACGGCCATCACAGTGCCCTTTTTATTTTTTATTTTTGTTAGCACGTTTGCAGTAGAGGATGATTAACACCCACCATGGGGAGTTAGTGTATGTACATAACACATCTGAATTCTTTTTATGTCCCCTTCCTCCTTTCTCTTCCCCTTGTAAACCACTTAAGCTCCTGTAACAATCCTGAGACAGAAACTTCACTATTTAATTCCATGGGTCTCAACCACCGCACAATGTTGTTTGTGTATTATAGTCCATTAATGGAATATGGTATAACTCTGAAAAGTTCTAAAAGGGGATGATTTACATCTATGAGTTTCACAACTACAAGTATCAGAAACATGCTTCTGAGAGACTAAGAAATCCTGCAGTGTGACACAGTGTAGACTCCATATAGTACCATGTCCCATGGAGTTAATTCTCAGCCCCATTACTTACTAACAGTGTAACCCTGTACAAGTGGTCTCTATGCAGTGCCTCCATTTCCTAAAACTCAGGATCCCAATAATAATGCTTGCTACATAATAAGCTCTTTGACAGGATTTAGTTAATAGAGCTCCAGGCACAAGGTAACCAGTCAATTAATATTAGCCACTATTGTTATCATGCATGCACTATGACACATTGTATGCAGGTTTTAAAATAGCAATCACAAAACATATTGTTCACGGATGTACGCATATGTATGCACACAGGCAAACCTCTACATGTATTTATGTACAGACGCAGGTGTGTATGCATACACTCAAAAGAGACTAGAAAGAGAGCTGATGGTTTGGGTATGGAGTGCCTCCCGAAGGACTTGTGTTGAAGACTTAGTCCTCAATGCATCAGTGTTCAAAGGTGGAGCCAAATTGTCCATGGATGAATGCACCAAGAGATTCAGAGCTGAATCGGCTATTAGGAGGTAGGGCCTGGTCTGCCTGTGTATCTGTCTGTCTCTCTCTCTAAGTGACTACGGACTAAAATCTCTGATATTTGGAGCCAAGATAAATCTTTCCTCCTTTAAATCAGTTTTCTTATAGCAACAGAATGATAAAGCAGTACCTATTTTCATGAAAAAGATTACTGCTAGAAAGGTAGAGAAAGAGAACAGGACTGGAGTAATACTTGAAACATTAATTTTTAATCTAGGGTACCTATCATGTTTGCTTTTTTATTAAAACTTTTGAAGAATATGTAACATACTGTTAATAGGTATAATTCTAGGTGATGAGAACATAGAGTATTATGTCATCCTCTGTAGTTTTCTTTATTCTTAAAATCCCTTCAAAATATTTTAAAAATCTCAACTATATAAGGATCTACCAACTCACAGACATTTAAAAACTAGCATGCCTTTTCTTTAGGAGATCAATAACAAATTTTCATTCAATATCAATCACAAACTTGTTAGCATATACAAATGGCTGTGTGGCTTGGCTCTTTGCTGATTTTGTACAATTTGCTTAAAACGCATACTTAGTAATACAATCTCCCTGCCCACATTCAGAATTTAGTTACAATGAATTCAACATGTTGTCGGGTGCACCAGAAAATAAATAAAAATGAGACAAAGATGAGTAATGTTTTATGTAATCCAAGAAGAAATACATTTGTAAAACTTCCCTGAGAATGCATATTTCTTAATATTGTCATTGGTCTGAGTGTCTACATCACACTGCCTACTAAACTTTTCTGTTTGCAGCAAGACTGTAACTATACCTAAACAAAGAATGCATGCACTGAACAGATCAAGTCCAGGTCAGACTATACTGGGTACTCTGACCATTAAGATATTCGCTAACCAAAGTGATGATACTGTCAGGGAAGCCATAGGTTCTACTCTTCCTGGCTTCACTCCAGCCAGACTTCTTCACAAACTGAGCACCCTGCTAGGAGCCCTCTAATGCCAATTTCAATGGAATGGATACAAATTACTTTCTCTGAGTCCCGCTTAATTCCAATGGAACTTTTTGGGAGTCATCTTTCATATTAGTAGTTCCTTTCACCTTCAAATCTCTCTTCTTTCAGAACCTGTCTTCTCCCAGGGTTGTGTTCATCACCTCCCCAATCCCCACGTGACCTGCAGGCCCTGTAGCCACTCTTCCAGTCCTCTGAACACCATGGGTGGTGGTGCTGGCTGGGGATGCAGAGGCAGGGGGCTGGGAGTTAACCCTCAGCCTGGTTGCCACTGCAAACCTTTTCCTACTGGTTGGTCGCTCTTCTATAGACTGCAGGAGTCATAGACAATTCAGAAGGCATTCTGACCTCAGGGATTCTATCCTACTCTCCTTCAAGTATTTTCATTTATTATTAATATGTCCTCCTTTCACAGGGTACTTTTGAAAAAGGAAACCAAGAAGGCACAGCTGAGGAGCAGGTAGCTTCAGGATCAGTGACATTTTGTTCTAATTCCAGCTCTGCCAGTTCTTAGAAGACTTGGGGAGAATTAGCCAACTTTTGTAAATGTCAGTTTCACTATAAAATGGAATTTAATATCAACCTCAAAGTATCATTGTGAGAATTAAATTAATTAAGAAATGTGTAACACCCAAGCATGCCTGTTATCTAGCAAGTGTTCAGTAAAGGTCTTCAAGACAGCATAGGAATAGTTCCTGACTGCAAACGAAATATGTGGACCCATCAGTTAAGCAGTATCCTGCAGAAATGTTACTCAGATGTGCTCTACAGCAAACCAAATCAACCAGTGCTGCTCGTCCAAGGTTCCAAACCAAGGACCTCTCTCCGTGTTCTGATCTGAAGTTTTTAGAAGTCATATCCAGAAGCTAACCTGTTGCACAAGAGTGATAAAATTTTCAACTCAACAAGAAAAACAGTGTAAACTGCAAAGCAAAGGTTATCTCTGTAGTACTTCCTCATATTTTTCTAAGTTTCCTGGAGGTACTATAAATAAAATTTAAACTTCAAATACTGTTACACTTTTAAGGAAATAATTTTTTTCATAATTACCTTGTTTTTCTGATAATAAAAATAACAATTATTCCTTACTAAATTGATATATATGTGACTTAAAATATTTTCAATTTATACCATATACTAAGAAATATCAAGAAAAGGTAAGATGCACTAAACTATTTCAGTATTTTTCTCAGAACATAGTCAAGACACAATTGGACCAGATAATGAAAATTATCGCACGTGCAGCTCTTAGTAGACCTTAATACCCGGGAGGAGAGAGACACTAACCGTCATTTGGAGTACTGCATCACTAGCCCTTCCTACAATAGATAATATATGTATGCATGCTGCGCTCACTGAACAAAAGGAGACCTACAGAACAGAGTTACATAAAAATGCTTTTACTTTTCTGACGTTCTCCCTATAGTTCTTCAATACATGGTGCCCAGGAGGAGGCAGAGGCAGGCATGCAACCTGTGCAAGTGAGATGGAGACTCCTGCCTTACTATTTTGCTGTCATTGTCTTAATAACTGCAGTTTTTGAAAATGAGACAGTTACATTATTTCTACTTGAGATTCTCCAGAATATTTATGTTCATTTTGCTGAAAAAGGGAGCCATTTTCCACTCCGCCAGATCACATTTATGACTTAAATAAAGGTAAGTTTCACTGCATAGGTTAACTTCCTTCCCTCTCCCCTTCTCCATACCTACTTATAAGGTTACTGTCTCTTACTGTGTTGTGACCGTCTCTAGGTACCTGCCTTTCATATTAGACTAGAGCTTCTCCGAAGCATGGCATATGACTTCATTGCCTTTCTTTCCTTAGAATCCTACATAATATGTGGGAAGTATCTGGTAATACAGTAAATATTATGGCTCACATGTAAAATGTCTCCCCAAATTCCCATGTATGTGGAAGGTGATTGAATCACAGGATTGAATCATGGAATTCATTTATTTGCTCATGTTTGTTTCCTATGTGGGTTCTGTGAACCTTGAAGTTCTCTAAGCCTTCAAGTTAAGCATCTGGAAGACTCTGAGGAAGGCTACAGTGATGGTCCAAGAGTGAGACAACTGAGAGCCCAGACAACTCAAAGAGTCTTTTAAATGATCTAGTTTCTGCTAACCCATCTTACAGAATAAGACAGCATCATGAGAAATGCACAACTCTGACCATTGTTTCCCTTCCCCAGTACTTCCAATGGCTTCCAATCACCTACAGCAGGCATCAGCAAATGTTTTCTACAAAGGGCTAGAGAAAACAGTTTTAACCTTTTGGGCTACTCTGTTGCAATCACTCTACGGTAGTATGAAAGTGACCACATAACCCAACAGAACACGAATGGCCTTGCAACGCTGCATTCTAATCGACTTTATTTACAAACTTACGTGGTGCGCCAGATTTTGCTCAGGAGCTGTAATACGCCAATCCCCGGATTATAGTACACGATGCAAATTCTTTAGCTTGATATAAAACCTCCCTGTTCTAAACTCAGCGTGCTTGTCTATCATACCTTTTCAGATCCAGACCTCTTTTCATATGAACACTGTGCCCGTTTAATTAGCTGAGTGTCCTTAGGTAAGTCACTGAACTCCTCTGTCCTTAATTTCCTCCTCTGCTAAAAATGAGAAGACCACAGCTAACTGATACAGTTGTAAAAATTAAAGAATATATTGTGCTTACATATGTATCTACTGCTTTACCGCATTCCATGCACTAGCCAAACCGTTCACTATTATTTGTGCATGACTTTTCTTACCGCTGCATCTTGTTTTCACCATTCGTTCAATAACTGCCTTACTTATTTCCACGTGTTCAAATTCTTTCCGTTCTTGTAGTCCCAGCTTAAGTGCCAAAGTCATGAAAGCTTCCTTCATCTCTCTTAGCCAGAAGTAATTGCTCTTTTCTCAAGTGAAAAAGCACTTTGTGCCTCTCTTAAGGCACTTAGGGCTTTTCATCTTAGAACTGGGTATCTTGTTTCCCTTAAACCACTGGAACTACTTGAAGACAACGACCAGGCATATCAGGGACCCTCCTTCTTTCTATACCACCATGCTCTGCACAAGTCAGTTCTCAGCAAATCCTGAGTGAGTAATGAGTAACTTGAGTTGGTAATTTTTCTACCTTAAACAGTTTAAATGTCTAATAAGTAGTTATATACTGATTATTTTTGCATTTATCCTTGGGGGAAAAATGCATAAAACATTTAAGAATCTAGTTCCAGTTACTGATTAGTTGAGTGAGTCCTAAATAAAGCAAGAGAAAGGGTGCTGAAGGCCATCCAAAATGTGTTAAATATTTATAAATGTCAAACCATGTATACATTCCAGGATTCCTAAAAGTATCCACATTACTTTGTCCACAAGGGGACTGAGACGCAGAAGGGTGACATAATTTTGTCACTGGTTTGGAACTTGTTCATCTCACTTAGGAGGTAAGATCATTTTGCATTTAATGAAAAATCTGCTAGCTAGACAAGTTCTAGCTACATTTATGCTCAATCTCCTCCTTGGCTCAGTTGTTCAAAGAACTGTTTTTGTTTCTGACTGAGATGTTAGTCTTGTTTTTCTTTCTGATCTAAATATTTACTTTAGAATATCACAAAGAGCGCCTCATGATTGCTCACGGACAGGTATCCAGGCTTGATTTTTAAGGTTATATGTAACCCCTCCCAAACAAATCTGACATACAAGGAAATTTGAAACACGTTAAAGAAAGAAAATACCTGTGCTAAATTCATACCTGCACCAGTAAGTGTTTTGGAAATTCTGTCTTTTCTTCTTTCTCATAATACATGTGCTCCCTAAGGACACTAGTAAACTGCAGTTGCTGCCAGTGTCCACTGAGGAAAGGCACATGTGTGAGGCAGGACAGTGAAGCTTATTCTCTGATGTTCCTGCCTCTGGGAGCATTTGAAACTTTGGTTTCATATTAGAATCACCTGGGCAGCAAGTCCTGTTTCTACTTACAATATAGAGTTGCAAGAGAACATCTATCCCATTCTACAAGGAAAAGACCTGGGTAATGTATAAAATCATCCTTTTTCTCCCATCCCTCAGAGCGCAGCGGTCGTGGGTGGCCAGGGGGACTGCGTTACCTGCCTCCTGCCTTTTCCGTAACAGGCTCAGGTTCCTCTTATCATAGCCTCATTTTCTGGGAGAGTCTGAAAGCAGGCATGTTCTGGGCTCTCTGAAGGCTAGATTTATATGGCTGCAGATAAGTTAAATCAATCCAGAGTCCAACTCTTCCTGGGTATAAGGCGGAACAAAGTATAGTCTTCTGACATTCACTATTTTACTGGCTCATGGTGCACAAAGAAGCAGATACTGAAACCATCATCAAGAATAACAGAAGAACTTTCATTTTTGACCACAGGGATTGAGCATACCAGCCCAAAAGGAGGTCATGAGGAAGTGGGACAGATAGTGTGTTCAGACTGTTCACACACCCTATCATTCCTGGAAAAACTAGTTGGTTAGGGTAATGTTTTTAGTGTCTTCAAAGAGTTCCCATGTTCAGCAAAGGTGCTTCTGGGAGAAGGGGATGAGTCAAGGGATCCTTTAGACCCCAACATCTGTAAGCCCTGCTTTAGTAAGAAAAGCTTTACTTTATTTGTTTTATATATTGACATTTAGTATATGTTTTCATTTGTACAGGAAGAACTCTGCTTGCTTTCTTCTTTTTTCAGTTGGAAAATTTCTATGTATGCAGCTCAGCAGGGCCTACTGAAGCTCCTAGGGGAAAAGACACCAATCTCCTCTGCAGGTGAGTGATAGTCAACGGAAGCCTTCTTTATAATGAATTGTCCAGGGATATCACGGAGATTGAAGAAGACAAGACTTCTTAGAGGGTGATTTCTCTGACAGACATAGCTACCAGGTTTCAGGTTTTGGGCTCCAGTAAAACATCCAATTGACAAAAATCAAAACATGGCCAGCTCTCCTATGCTCCTCTGCCTGTTACCCTCTGGATACATGCTGAGCCTGTGAGGTCACCGGTCTCTGGCAAATAATCACAGGCAGGCATAGTAGGGAGAGAGGGACATGAGCCAAAACGTGGAGGAGCAACTGGGACATTTTTATAGTGCTGCGACATTCAAAGAGGAAGCCCTATCAGTCATACCATACAGCATGACCTAAACACGTTAACGACAGCACAATCAGGTACACTTCTTCATCGGTGCCATCCACGCCCAATGGCTTTGGAAACATTGGTTTTAATATTAAACCAAAGAAAAGTGAGGCTTTGAAGGAATATGGTTTATGAAATGCATGTCAGAGAGGGGCCAGGGATATAGCTCAGTGGCATAAGTGCCTGCCTGGCAAGCACAAGGTCCTGAGTTCAATCCCTGGTACCGCAAAAAAAAAAAACAAACATGAAATGCATGTCAGGAAAAGCGTAACATTTGATCAGCTGTAATATGAATCTCTTTAAAAAATGTATTATCACTCACCACCAAAAGAAGGTCAAAATGGTGTACAAAATTGAAAAAGCATGCTCTGCACGCCAACATAGATAGTAATGTGCCTCTTAGTCAGTAATACTCAAGTTCCCTGAAAAGAAGATGGTTTAAGCCACTATATCACTGAATTTATCTCAAAATGGAAAGCCATATGAGTATGAACCTCTTTAATGATACAAGAACTCTGTTCTTATGGCTGTTTTGAAATACACAGAGGGACATGTTAAACAACAAAACATGAGGAAAACATACATTTATCACTGGGTCAGTCAATTCTGGCTTACAGTCCTTTGAATACTGGGCAACTTTTTTTGGGTGGGGAGAGGGTGATAGAAAAAAATACTGTGGATTGTATCTGTAAAAGGAATGATTGGTCAGTCTGACTTCCCAGTGAGAGTTGGCTGTACCTGTCATAACTAGGGACAGCTTCTACAGGCAAATGATGACATGTTTAGAGTTTCCCTGTAAAAGAAAAAGTCAGGGGAGTGGTATAAGGAACTGCAAAAATAAAAATACCAACCTTCCTTGAACTAACTAGTCAGACCAAGGAATAAGGAATACCATACTGATTTGGGGGAGGTGTGGAGGTAACTTTCTTGACTCAGAAAATTCACTATGAAGGCTTAATGGTGGGGACAGAGAAGTTTGGCAGCAACAATTTTCATATTTTCCTCATAGGACTGCGTGAAGTGTAGATACTATTAACATGATGGAGGCTATCTTTAGATTTCAGGGGGACGTGGCTGCATCCCACTACCCTAGCAGGCTGACTGAATGCTGGATGGGGAGAACGTTAATGTCCAAATTCAGTTCTGCATAAGAAAGTGCAGTCATGGAGACCTGCTGGGGTTGTGGGGACCACAGATACTTCTATCCCTCTTGACAACATTCATTCACTTGGTGTATCTGAATTCTTACTATAATGATAACACATGGTTAATAGTTATAGAAGCCAAGAAATAAGGAAAACCACTCTCCACTGTCAGTAGAGAAACAAACAACAAAAACACCAAACTCATTACCTCTTCAATATAAAGGAAAATTTCTCCCTCACTTTAGCAGCTGATGAAAACATCACTGACTAGTTTCTGTGGAATGGTTCCAAATGATAAGAAAATAAAACTCAGTGAAAAAAACCAATAGACGATATGAAATAATGGGTAACTCAAACTTCACTGACCTCAAACAGGCCATCAGGGCCACATATTCAGACAGACACTTTCTTCCAGATGCATTCTCCTCTCAGAGTAGGACTCCAAACCCCAACCAACCCTCCACCTCTACTCTCATGCCTCCCAGCCAGTAATAAGGCAGGCAGCCTGGTAAGAAAGACCAGCAGGAGTGTGCTAAGGGTCTCAGACTTCCTCAGGCTTTGATGACCTTGCTTCCACATCGCGGTCTATCTTTTAGAAGTTATTCCATTGTAAATTAGTCTATGCTTTCTATTTCCTAAATTTGACAACTTTCCCTACCCCACTCCAAGGTAAGATATTTTTCTATTTACAATGAAGGGAGCCCTCTTAGAGACTGAATTTCAATGACTACGCAAATCAGCCACTTGGTAGAGTTTGTGCATTGTCACTTATTTAAGACCCAAACATACTTTGACTTTGAGTGATTAATTGCAGAACAAAGACTGCTTCCGTTTTCAGCTCTTTTCTTCCAGGCCACCGGGGACTAGAAGTGGAGGGGGGCTAGACTTGCTCTGGAATGCATGATCAGTTAAAGCCAATCACTCTGCACTTGGTAGACACAACACCCCAGGCTGACCCAGAGCTGTAGGTGCAGAGTGAAAGGTAACAGCACTGCATTTCCCTGTGCAAGGAGAGGCATTTGGGAGACAGCTTGGAAACCAAAGGCAGCTCTGTGTCATAAATCTGCAAATTAAATTGAAATGCAGCTATTCTTGGGAAGACAATTCCAATTCTGGTAGCGAGGACATGTAGATGCTCGCAGACACCAATTCCCCTTTTCTGGTTTTGAAACCTGCACCACCTACCGAGTCTCACCAAAAACTAGAAATAATCAGGGCCTGTTTGCACGGTGACTAAAGCAAAAGGGTGAAGAAACAGGGGAGATTGTCTGGAGCAGGTAGCCTTCCTGGCGCCCCTCAAATCACACTACCGGGACAGCCCCCTGCTGCATCCTGCCCAAGGCAGGAGCTGTCAGGAGTCCCACAGATAAGTAATTTAAAAATATTCTGGCTGAATGAAAGAGACTTACTTTGGGTTTCCACTGCTCTCTGCCAAGCTGGAGAAGCAGAGTGTGGACAGATGCTCTCTAAGGTCCTGATGTGAGCTCCAAAGTGGTTTACGGCTTGGCAGAGCAAGGAATCCCAAGGATCTTTGCTTCCTTGGTTTTTCCCCCACAAACAAATTGAAAGTAACACAGCCAAGAACAGAGATGGTGACTGTTTTGCCCCATCAACTAATCTTTCTTGTTCTGAACATGTCTATTACCCTCTTTAACCAAGCTATTAAAACTGTATATTCTTGGGTAAAAGTGACCCATCTGGGAAAGGTTTGAGGAATTCTACCACCAAAATCCAAATAAATAGGATGCCCATCTATCAGCAGCACATAGTTAATCGTGTAATCAGCTTCAACATGACAAAAGGAAACACAGAGTGATCATGTCTTTTTTCAACAACTATTAACTGGGTACCTACTACATACAAAGAAATAGGTACTAGTGAAAAAACAAAGCAGCATAAGACATTGCATTTATTTTCTTGGGGAAGAAGATGTTTATTACCAAACGAATAAAAAAAATCATTAAGTGCATACAGTTGGAGACATAATAAGCACTCATGGAGATTGGAGAAAACTTCTGAAGGAGGCAGTCTGTAATCACAAGGTTAAATTCTTCCAAAACAGAATGTCATAATTTGTACATCACGTGAGACATAATAGATATTTTATAGGATGTGTTGAAATTAGAGCTGTGATTTCATATTACAGGAATACGCAAACACATGGGATGGTGGGGTGGACCAAGCCTCAGGGAGAGATTCACATGAAAGAGGACACAGCTTGATCCCAGAAACCACACTCTGGTTCCTCCAAAATGGGTGCCGAGGTGCCCAAATCCTCTCTGATTTCCTGGAATGTCCTGGCCCCTTCCTTTTCTAAGTGGTTGAATTTATGTGTTCTATCCAAGGGCAGCTTATTTCCTACCTAAAATGATAGGAAATTAGGGTTGGAAGAGACCTTTGCAATCACCTATGGCCAATAGTTCCTAAACTTTGCAGGACAAAAGAATCACCAGGAAGGCGCCCTCCTCACGTCCACCTCTAGTGTTCAGCTTGTATGTACTTTTTGAAATGCATATTCTGTGAATTTATTTTTTTATTTATTAGTACATATTTGTGATACATAATGACTTCTTTCACTGTGGCTATTTGGTTCACGTCTATGACATACCCTAATTTTTTTTTATGTCCCCTCCTACCTCCATATCTTGGGCCCTTCTCCACCTGCAGAACATCTATATCCCTGTTTTCTTTTATCTGTCGTTTACCTTAATCTTTAATTTGCTTATTCTTTGGATTTCTCATTTAAGTGAAACCATGTGATAGTTACACTTGTATATCTCATTTATTTCACTTAACTCTATGGCTTCAAGGTACATGCACTTTCCTATACATGACTCAAATTTATCCTTCATTTCAGAGCAGTACTCCATGGTATAAATAGTGCATCTTTTATCCATTCATCTGTTGATGGGCATATAACCAGATTCCAAGATTTAGCCACCATGAATTGTGCTGTTCAAAACATGGCGATGCATGTCCTGGAGTACTATGATGTCTTTAATTCTTTGCAGAAGATACCTAATAAGGGAAGAGCTGAGTTCAATGCAATTTCTACTTTTAGCTTTTTGAGGCAGCTACACACTGGTTTCCTTAGTGGCTGTACCACTTTACACTCCCACGAACAATGAACAAAGGTTCCTTTTGCCCTGAAATCTCTCCACTATATGTTACTGGTTGATTTTTTTATGATGGCCATTTTTTCTGGAGTAAAATGAACCCCAGAGTTGTTTTAATTTGCATTTCCCTAATGGCCAAAGATGTTGAACATTTTTATTTAATTATTGGCCATTTGTACTACTACTTCTGAGAAGTGTATATTCATTTCATTTGCCCATTTTTAGATTGAGTGTTATATCTGGAGGGTCTATTTTTCTAGTTCTTTGTATATTTTAAATATTAGTCCTCTGTATGAGGTATACCTGGAAAAAAATTTTCCATTCTTTAAGTTGTTTCTTTATACTTTTGATTGCTTCCCTTGCTGTAGAGAAGCTTTTTAATTTGTTATGGTCCCATTTATTGATTCTTGATGTTATTTCTCTTGCAATTGTGAAGCTGACCAAAAACAAGTGAACCAAAAACAAAAGATACTTTCATTCTGCCAGCTTTGTGAGGAGCTTCAAAAACACTTATTCTTAGGTCCCATCCTTGGGATTTGTTTCAATAAACTTACGTACAATTTTGCAACACTCTTCAGGTAATTCTGATGCTCTGCCATAGGAGCTACTGACCAACATTTCTCCTCTGGCTTCTGAGTCTCCCCAGCATCTCTGCTGAGTATATTCTTTTTAAACAGCTAAACATGCTCATAAAACATTCTGACTTCCACATTTCCTTGAGATCATTTCCTTCTCTAAACTCATACACCACTTAAGATCTTAAGTTACTTACTAGCATTTGGAAAAGCTGTGAAGCCCCATGTCAAGAGGTACGTTTTTGTCAGGCAGAAAGCATGATAGAAGACATAGTGGATAATGGGCTTATGCCCTGGAGGTGGAAGTAGGTGAACTGCTAGAATAGCAGGTTGGAGTGAATTAATTGCTAAAGGAGGGTAAAAAAAAAAAAAATACACTGTCAGAGACCAGAGAGAAGGAAAGGTAATTATTCTATTTAGGGGGATTTCCAAAGATTTCTAGATAGCTGATTTGGGAGGCAGTCCTCAAGGATGACTATATATTGATCAGCAGGAAATGCCCAGGCCCAATGCAGAGTGAAGAAACTGATCAGAATGTAAGGAAAGAAAAGTATAAGCGAGAGAAAGAGCCACAGGGGGATGAGGACCCTGAAATAAGCCTGGATTCCAAAACAGCCTTAACACTGCATCTGTCACCTTTCAACACAGAAGTCAGATTACACACCTTTCTTTAAATGTATTCTATGGTTTGCCATCCCTTCTGAAATAATGGACGAGAAGCATTTGCAAAGCCAAATTAGGGGAGGATCTTAGGAGATAATGATGTAACGTAGGAAAGAAGGTACACTACTTAAAAGAACTCAAACTTTAGAGTCAAAAACCTCCTGAGGTCCTTATCCTCATTCTGTTAGCTATTGATGAAACTGAGACATTGGCAATTAATTTTCTCTGTCATGCTTATCTATGAAAAGAAAATAAACCATTTCATTTACTAATGAACGAAAGTACCAATGATATTTATTTTATGAGTAATGAAAAAAACCAGGAAATATTTAAAGAGAAAGATGTGATCTAACTTCTGTTTTGCTATATAGCTAGATGCAAAGTTAAAGGAAATCAAAGAGGAAATAGAAAACCTGTAGAGACAACATTTAGAATGACGCTTTCATAATCAAGGTGTGAGATGATGAGGCCATGAACTAGGCCAGAGCTGCAGCGAAAGTAAGGTGGATAATAAACCCTACAGAGGCAAAACTGAAAGGAGCCAGCAACAGGCGGAAATTCAGCCATGTAGCACTGAAGACAAATCTGAGTCTCCGGACGGCCTTTTGCTAGTAAAAGGACGACAGCGCTGCAATTGAAAGTCAGGGAACCTAAGGAGGGCTGGGCCTCGGCTGAGTTAGAGTGATTTTTCACTTGGGACACAATAAATTTCAAATGAAGGCTGGGCATCTTTTGGCAATGCTCTAGTGCGTGATAGAAGATTTAGGGCTAAAACTTAGAAAAGAGGCCAGTTACGGCTTGGAAGACTTGGAAGACTTTGGCTTGACAGATAGAGCTGGAGTAGGACCGTGAGGGAGAGAGTATAGAGCAGAAAAGACGAATATTATGATGGGGATCTTGGGGAAATGTCCCTTTATTCATGAAATAAAAATAAAAGGGGAACTAAAAGTAGAGGGGGTAGAGGAGAGTTCCTACCTTCATGGAAAGAGAGGCCTTTTAAGATAGACGAAACAATCCTCAGCAATAGAAGCTAGAAGTACCAAAGAATTAGCCAGTTGATCTCACAATAAAGAAATGTAACAAGCCTGTCAGTGGTCTCAACATGAAATTCTCCTGCTTCCTTTGGTAGCAAGACCTATGAGATTTTAGCCAGGCACATGGCTCCTAGCTATGTGCACATTCCCCACGTTACCCTGGCATGTCTACGAAACTAAGCTCTGCCCAATGGGCTAAAGGCAGAGATTTGTGAACTTCCAGCTCATGCTACTCTAGGAATATGGTGTATCCTCCCACTGGAAGGACTTGGGCAGCAATGGCGGTGCACAAGACACGGCCTTGGGAATAAGAGCCACACCCAGGGGAAGGAGAAGGAAACTGGGTCCCCAGTGTTGAAACTCCTCATACCCAAATTATAATGTAAAGAAAAATTAATGTTTTCTTCAAGTAGCAGTTATTTTGGCCTTCATCGTGGCAGCCAGAATGTTACCTTCACTGACACAGGAGGAGTGAAATGAGCAAAAGAATATAAACTCATCTTTTAAAAGCTAAAAGGGAAGAGATAGCGGGTAGCTTCCAGAACACAGATGGCTAAGATGCGTTTCTTTAAAAAAAAAAAAATCAATGATCTTATAATTCTTTTTTATTTTTATTTTTATTTTTAATTAATTAATTTATTTATTTTTTCCGGTACCAGGGATCGAACTCAGGGCCTTAGTACTTACCGGGCAAGCACTTACACCACTGAGCTATACCTCCAGCCCCTGATCTTATAATTCTTACCATTTTTTAAAGTCTATTTCCTCTCATTCATGACACATTTTTAATTTTGCAGATGTAGTTTTAAATTTATTGCTTGGGAAATAGGTTTTATCTGGGGGGACATGACAATTCTGTTTATAAATTAGGTTTTGGGGGTACTTGTTGCTTACTTGCACAGAACTGCTTTCAAAATGTGACAGAAAATTTCAAAGCTTTGCCGAGAAGCTAGAGGGTAATTATTTGTATTATTAAATGATTCCTTTACAATATGAAGTTTCTTAGCAGTTAGGTACATAAACCATTTAATTACCCAGTGGATGACCAGGGAAAGGCAAGTATTTTTAATGAGTTAGAAATATTGGAATGCCTCATATGTGTGCCATTAGCAAAGCAGAGTTCAATAAATAAAAGTTTAGTTGATGGAGCTTTATCCAGGAATAACTTTATCAGGCAAAGAGATGGATTCCTGCAGTGTCTCCACCGCTATCCACAGCTCCTCTGTGAGGTGAGGGATGGCTGCATCAGTCCTCAGCTTTTGGTCCTGACGCAGCCTGAGCAGGAGAAATTGCTAGGAACAGCTTTGGGATAACCTCGAAGCAGCTTGGAACCGTCTGCTGTCAAGGACAGGGCAGTTGCATAATTAACCATAATAGCTGCAAGGAATACACTCAGCCAGATTAAAGCAACTGTCCATTCCCCATGGTGTAAATTATAGCTATGTGAATAATGAAATTTCTTATTTGCATTTCACATAAAATTTACCAAACTCCTTATTCACTCGTTACTTACACATTATGGGTTTTTAAATGGCACTTTCAAAGTTTGCTTTGGCTCAGGATGAGTTATTTGCCCAGATTTTATTTCTGGAGCCATGCTCTCTTGGGCCTTCTTCACCTTTTACAAATTCATAGCTCATTTTGTGGGTGGCAGTGGTTTGTGGACATGTGTGGGCATATGTGGGAACAGTCCTGAGATATCCTAAGTGGTGAAATACTTTATAAGTAAAGGCCTGCAGCCCAGAGCAATTAATCAGCCAAAAAAAGCAGCAAATGTGTAAAGAATAGCCTATAAAGCTAGCAGTAAAAATTAGGTGACCTCCTTGCAATTACACATACCTATAAAGTTAATAGGTAGTAGAAAAGCCTGTACCCCAAATCTTCTGGTGGTTTGACTATTAAAACACACAAACACAAAAGTACATGAAAAGGTAAAGTTGAATCAGAGGTTCCATTGAGGATGATCTACTCTTGGTGAACTATAACATACCATTCAAAGCAACATTGGATATGGATGAGAGAAGGAAGCCATTTTTTGTAGGGCTACCCATGAGTTCAAGAATGTGACCTTCAAAGCCAACACCAGCATTCTATGAGAAGGACCGCGGAGGGAAGCAAGGTGACTGTGCACAATTACCAATCTGAGCAGGGCAGCAGAAACTCTTGTTCCCGACCTCTCCCTGCAGCTCAGTCAGACCTGGCCTTGCCGCAGCACAGACCCCAAGACACTCAAGAGCAAAAAGTGAAGAGCATTATCCCAAAATGAAGCATACAGGCTCTCAGAATATTAGAGAAGCAGATTCTAGATTTATAAATGGGGAGAGATTTTGAGCTAGAGGAGAACAGAGTTAACATTTAGTTTCTTTCATTCTAATACATACATTTTATAGAAGTGACAACTGGGTCTCCATAATGATAAACTCCTGGCCCAACACATAGCAAACTAGTGGCAGCGTGAAAAGTAAAAATTGCTGACTTTGACTTTGGCTAAAGCTCTCTTTTTACACCACTGAGCACTGCCTGTGCTCAGAAGGGACACGAGAAGGAACTGGTGCACTTTACCCGGGGGATGCCACTTGCTATGAGGAGAGCACAGTGATCCTGTGGGTGCAGACTGAAGTCCAGGAAAAGGGCTTTTGCGTTTGCGTCTAGGCACAGAAGTTTGCTCTTCTTGTTAAGACTAGCGTAAGTGCCACAGACAATTTAACTGTAATGCTCCTAGTATACTATCATACAGTACATTGTTCTTCTAACAAGGCAGTTAATTTTTAGAGAAACTGTACCTCCAGTGAATACTGTCTCTCTTCTTACTCAACCACAGAGCATAGCTGACACTAGTTCAGTGATACTGTTTACTTTTTACTCATAGGGCACAAGAACATTGGGAAATTTTATTGCCATTTGTATATTTAAATTGTTCCTCATCAAATGAGGGTAACTGCTACCTTCTTACAGAAATGCATCCATTTCACTTTTGCACAAAGCTAAGGTAATACAGGCTAAACAGGAAAAGTAAATATTCTCTGTTACCTGGAAGTAACCACAAGTGGCCTCAGATAGTTTTCAATACTTTCAGTTCATTTGGAATTAGAATTTAAACACAACATTATCTGTGGTATAATCTATCTCTTTGAAAATACTACTATTTTTTCCCAATAACTTTTTGGGTTTTAATTGGGCTTCAAATACATCTAAAAATCAAGCGGGTTCAATATCTTCTTATGAGATCAGTTTTTTCCTCTAATCATTAGATCAGCTTTTGTTTGGCTTTTAGGATGCCTTTGTATCATTCTTGCTAATGATGTTTTGCTATCACTTGACATCCAGTGCTGTTGGGATTTAACGGACTTCTGGGAAAAGTATGGTAAAAACTATAATATCAAATATCACTAAATAGGTATCAAAACAGAGAATCAGCTTCTTATCTAGGTAAAATAGAGGAATTTAATTTGCTTATTTCAGCCTTATGAACATGTAATTCTAATAGTCTAAAAGATAAAATCCTTAGCAAATAAATTGCAATAAAAAATCCTCACTTCACAAAAAACTCTAAGTAACAGTTAAGCTGAACAGTAATATACATAACATGCTAACACTTCTTAACAGTAGACTTATTTAAAGAAGTTACTTCCAAAAATATTTTATGAGCCATCACTAACTTTGAGAGACACTGTTTTAGGTTAGAAACCTTGATGATCTGTCTCACAAAACATAGCTGAAAGGAAGAGACCCCTGAAACCGCTAAAGGAGAACCGCAAAGGGCCTTGTGAAGTCATGACCTTTCAAGGCGTTGGTTTACAGAGTGCGAAGCAGGCAATTCACCAGCTGCACCCAGGAAGTAACACTGCAAAGGCCTGTAGCTGGGAATCAGGGCAAATGACATTCTGGCTGGCTGGAGCCTATTACCACTGCAAACCTACAATTAGTTTGGTCTAACTCCTGTGACAGGGAAAACTCCTTAATGTGAACTGAAGTTCAGTATTTCAAAAGATCATTACAATGAAAATCAATACATTGTCCCTTCTGCTGGTGTTATGTTGTTGTTGTTTGTTTTCGGACTATTTCTTGCAGTTCCAAGGACAAATTCACTAAGGACTATGTACAATATCCATGTGTATGTGCAGAACTCACTGCTGGATTCCCAGCTTTCCAGTGTGGGTTTCGAGAGCCAAAGGGCCAGCTGCTGCCCTGCAGTAACAAGCAGAAGGCCTCCACTTCACTACTCTCGCAAGAGAATTTTATTCCAACTGAAGATAATTTCAACTTACCCTAAAGGGCTAAATAAGTAGTTATAGGGTAAGATTGATTTGGATGCCAAGGTTTATAGACTTTTCTTCATGATATGGTCAACAACCTACTTTCTTACTAATGTCACTTGAGATTTACTTTTTATTGATACATTTTTAATGAGATATAGATGCTATCATAAGTTCCTTTACCTACTGGTACGACTTTCTGTTTCCTTCCACAGCACTGTGAATGACATTCACATACATCTACTCTTCCAGAGTTAGTGACATGACCTATTCACAGTTTAAATCCATGACACAGTCCACAGAACAATGGCAACTTGATCAGTACAATGATTAAACAGAACCAAAATCAGTCCCTATAAGGAGAACACGCACACACACATACACACACGCAAACGCACATGCACACAGACTATATTCAGAACGATTTTTTTCTTCTGCCCCCAACTAATAAAATCAGGAGGCTGCAAGGAGGCCAAGCGGCATGCAGTTTGATGTCCTCAGCAGGATACAGGGAGTCACAAGTGACGCTGTAAATCCAGCGTGGGGCTTCCACACTGTGTGAAGTGTGGCCTGAGCCTTGGAGATTTCCCTTTGATGCAAGTTCAGTATATTAATGGGAAAAGCACTCACTTTTATTTGTCTGTACTGTCTGCGACAGCGGGACTGCCTCATTTAGCTTAGACCAACATGAAAATACACAGAGAAGCAATCTGTTGCAAATTAGCACAGCTCCCCTTTCATTTACTAGCTAGTAATTGGAAGGGGTTAAGAAAGTGTAACTTATCAGATTGTATGAGCATCTCTGCTTGCATGGACAGCAAGCTTTCCCTGAAAATGCCCTAGGAACCTTGAGGCAATAATCCTTCCCAGTTGTCCACTGGATCCTAAGGAAAACACTGAGCCGTGCGAAACACACATGCTCTGAGAGGCTTGGAAAGGCAGTTTCCTAGACTCCTTTATTAGAACCTTACCTTTCTTTCGATATGTTTTTACTCTCTCGTTTCCAGATTGTCTTGAAGTCACTGCAGAACTCGTACCACACCATAAACACATGGCTGGGTGTGACCTCCTTCTCGCCAGCCTTTGGCTTCATCCCAAAATATGCCACAATTGTTTGAAAACTGCAACAAGGAGGAGAAAAAAAATAGAGAGTAGAGGCTGAGAAACTTTCAGCATCAAAACCCATCAGGGTGAAGAGAGGGAACAACACTAGGGGCAGGTGGGGACCTGTGTGTTCTCTAACATGGGAGCCAGGCTCTGGGTTACTACCGTGTGTCCCAACCGTCAGCAGGTCTGTGGGCCTACACGGATGCACCAAGGGCTCCAACTCATGGGGGAAGCCTCTGGGCACACCTTATTTGTCCAAAAGCTTCCAGGATGAATGATTTTAGGGGGTATATAAGTTAAACTTCTGGAGCTTGTTCTCCATCACAAACTAAACCATGCTCTTCATTTTAGGTTTAATGATTCCATGTGACACTGATAACATATTGGATCTATAGCACTAGTAGTGGTCAGTTGCATGGCCCACGGGAAAGCATAAATCTACTTAATGTTTCACAGAAAATCAGGAAAATCAGTTTTGTCCATATTCTGCCACAGTACAGTTTTGCAATAGTGGGCAGAACATTCAGCATCTGTGACTTTCAATTTTCTCAAGGGTAAAATCAGAGAGACTACACGCTCTTGTAAAATGCTAGATTTTAAAGTTGGATTTAATACAAAAATACAAACCACCAACTGTACGAAAACAGACATGATTGAAAAATGATCTCCAATCTGGTTAGAAAAGAACTCAGGTTTTCCAAAGCAGATTCACAGATATCCCTGAGTCCTACACCGTGAAAGCACACTGCACACCAGAATGCCGGGCCTCCCAAGCAGCCCTTCTTGGAGGCACCAGCTTTGCAGCAATTTATAGCTCTGCACTCAATCTTTTCCCTCACCCCTACCCACCCCAATCCTTACAGGCTCATTTGCCATGAGCAAGAACACTCAAACAGCCCCCTTTTCAAGGGTGTTGGAAACTAATCAAAGCAGGAATGGCTGGCCGGGTTTATTACTCAATGCTCTATCATCTGTTCAGACATAGTGTGGTTTTTTGTGGCCATCCTGAATACCGAGTTTCTAATGGAACTCTATTCAATGGCGATTGTAAAACCCTGAAGCCCCGTTACTGTTATGAGGCATACTTTCATCTCGTTCTCAGTTATTGGGCAATATGTATCTCATAAGATTTTATCACATTTCACAGATGAACTGTTAATTGATTCCATGGCTACGATTAGGTGAGATCCAAGCTGGAGCTGAGTCCCATAAATTCTTTGTGCTTCTGTAAATAACAAATCTGTTTTTAATGCAAATTAAAACTACTGGTCAGGGAATTTTGAATCCCAGTTATGAAAAGACTGGACGTGCATAAGTGGAGAAAGGCAGTAACTCTAGTAATCTCTTAAGGGGCCGTCTGATAATTCCACACATGACACACTTGGGATCAAAATAAGTAATTGAACAAAGCAGCATGACTACTTTCATGGCTCAGACATGACTCCTAATGCCATGACAGCCAAAATACTGAGAAAATCAAACGCATGCTCCACAGCACGTTCTATCTTTCCATTCAAAAAGGAAATTACCTCGATCGGAGCATGGGAGTATGGAAGGGGAGAGCTGTGTAACTTACCGGAACAGGCCACAAGTTTCCTACAAAATCACAGGACTCCAGCATTGGAAGGAATAGTAGGCTGACTTTTCCAATATTCTCATTTTACAGGTGAGAAACAAAAGCCTGGAAAGACTGAACAGCCTCATTCATTGGCAGAGCTGGGCCTAGAATTTGGGACCTCTGGTTCCTTTTAACTACTATTTCTGCTCTTTTCTTCTGATGCCTAAGCTCACTGACATAGGCACTGAAGTAATTAAATAATCATTTCCCTGCTCCTACTTTTACTTGCTCATCCGCTGTATCACACAGAACAAGCTATACTCCCAGGAGGGCAAAGTGTCATCTTTCTTCATTCAGTTCACCTTCTATATAGATAAATATTTTCTTGTGTATTAATTGAAAAACTTTCATTTCTATATTCAAGGGAACAAACTGTCTTCCTGCTTTATGGCAGGATATAGTGCCGAGCACTATAAATCTTACCACTGTCATTCACTGATCATCCCAACATGACTGGCATTATTGCAGCCCTGATTGTGAGATGGAGACATTGCAATTACCAGTTCACCTTCCAGAAAACGACAGCGCCGTCTGGCTGTTCCACAGAGTCTGACAGGAGCAGGTCACCGTCACGGAGCTCCCTTTTCCCAGCTTTGCTAACCATCGTCCTCGCAGGTCTTTCCCCGCTCACTTGTGAGGCCCTGCCTGTGTGAGGCCCTGCCCTCTTACAGTGACAGAAACTAAAAGAAATACCGCATTTCAGTACCCCGCTCCGTGTTTCAGAATCTCCAAAACCAAGTGGTCCTTTTCAGAAGCAGATGGGCTCAAGAGCACAGCTTAAGTTTGGCGCTCCACACCTCCGGTAAGGGTAAGGTCACTCAAGGAGGGGCCTCACTTGATATCACGGTTACTTCTTTGTTTAAGCTCAGAGCCAGCCTCTGAACTGCCTAGGAACCTGCAACTATCCAGTAAGGTCAACTATTGTCCCCCCCAGATAAAACTCCTCACATCTCAAATTCAGTAATGGCTCACAGAAATTGACCACTGCAAATCTTCTGAAATGTGGGTAAGAAAATTATTAATATGAAGCCAACAGGAGAATTTTTTCCCACAAACAGGAATCAAAGGGTCAATGGTGCTTTTTGAAATTTCTGTGAGTGGATCATCTTAACAAAGTGTTCCACTAGGAAAAGACACTTTTGATTGCATGTTTTATACAACTTTGAAAAAAAAATTCACTTTTAGTCCTTGAGTCCTTGTCTTTGTAATTCATTGTCTAATGTATACTTCTTTAATTCAGCCAGTTTAAAAGTACGGAGAATGATAATGTCAAAGAACCCACTGCGAAGTGAGACGCCCTTCAAAGCAGGGCACAGGCATTTTCTGTTTCACGTGCATGCCTTCAGAAACTGCTTAGGAAAAGCAAATATTCCTTAGCCTCAGAATAAATTGTTTCTCTTGAGGATAGAACATAAGAATTTACCAAATCTCACACGAATATTGCAACACTGACCACAAGCTCCTTAAAGAGTGTAACCAAACAACTGTGGTTTCTACATTAAAGATGGGATCTAACATATTTCATTGATGACAGGAAAGCTGGACTACCTTCGCCACAAAGCCACGGAAAATGCTGACAACCAAATTTATGACTCTTCTCAGCATAGCTAATGTGCAGCAGCAGCCTCAGCCCCCCTAAGGTGGGCCCCCTTTTCCTTCATCAAAAGTTTTGAAAGAGGATTAGAAATCTGACATCTACCCTAGAAGCTGAATTTCTGTTTGACCTGATACCAGTGTGTGCCTGTGTGCCGGTCTCCTCTTTACATGCTGAAGGTTTTCATAATACAGGCGCACAATGAAAAGAAAGCTTAGTACAGAGACAAGGCAATGGAAGGGTACACAAATCTAAAAACTGTCTCAGTTTTCAGCGATTATCATGATAGGATGATATTCATAATGCAAGAACATGTCTGCACTTAGAAAACTACACCATTTGCCTTAATCATGCTTTCATCAGCATTTTAATTTTGTTGGCAATTATAGTGGGGAGCAAGGCTAGATGTTGGTACCTGTCAAAGCAGGGCAGGCAACACTGTGTGTGGGTTTTCAGAATCCTCAAAAGTATGGATAGACTGAAAGAAGAGGGTTCATTTCTCATTTGTTCATTCACATTTAAATTTACCACTGGGAAACTTCTCTTCTTTGCAAAGTTTGTCCTTATACCCTGTTTCCTCCTCCTATCCTCTTAACTAATTTTCTAGCACTTTTAGAATTGGTGCCAGCAAATGCATCCCTGTCCTCACTATGAATGCCTCAGAATATTCCCATTCACACTTCTATGAACAAAAGATAAGCAAGCTGCCTGACCTACTCAACGAACAAAAGAGAAAAACCCCTAAGAGATCAGAACTGAAGGTTACTATGTTCTACTGATTCCACTTTGGTTGACAGGCAGGAGCAAGCAGAGGCTTGAAGTAGGCAAAAACTGACCAGGAGAACTTTGAGGCCTCTCTTCACTTCTGAGAGGATTTTCTGTAAATGGAGCCCAGTTCCTTCTCCCCACCTCTCCCATGACCACAATATCCTCTAGGATCTGAGGGAAGACATAGTAAACATCCTAGCATTTGCAATAGTTGGTTTAATCTAGCTGTAAAGCTAACAAGGATCAAGTTGGTCATTCCTAAATTCCACGAAATGACTCAGGAGCAGAATGGAGGAGGGGAAGCCAGGCAGAATACTGTCATGACACAGGTGTGAGGCAGGTGAGTGTCCCCAGATGGTGCTCTGCTTCCTGGGAAAAGTGTTCCCAAGTATTCCTGCCACAGTGCTTCTATCCCAGCTCCAGAATAAGCCTTACTGATCAAGGAGGCATAATTTCTTTCTTTATTATTTTAAAGAGAGAAAGAAAAAAAGAATAAAAATAAAAACAATAAAACAGAGTTTCAAAACAGGTTAGTAGGACACTAAAAATAATTAATACAGGGCATATTGTTATCTTCATAGTAGTTTATTCAAAGTACAAGATATAGGCAAGAAATACTGTCCAAACCTTTAGCTCAAACCTTTCTTGTGTGTGTGTATATATATATATATTTTTTTATTCTTTTCACTTCCTTCCCCTTCATAATTTTTCTTTACTTTTGAAAACTTTCTTCCTAATTCACAATATCTATTGTACATTTTGGATCTTATTTGCTCATTCAGCTTCTCACACTAGTGAGACAATATGATATTTACACATGTGGGTCTGATTTATTTCACTTACAAGTATGCTCTTGAGTTGCATACATTTACCTATCAAAGTCTCAAGTCTACCCTTCTTTATGCCTGAATAGTACTTTACTATATTTAAAAAACACATCTTTTTTTATCTGTTCCTCAATTGATGGGAATTTGGGTTGTTTCCCCAATTTAGCTATTACAAACTGTGCTGTTACACACACGGGTGTACATAGATTGCTGTGAGATGATGTTTTTAATTCCTCTGGGAAGTTACCCAGAAGGAGAATAGCTGGGTCGAATGGGACCACTAATCCTAGTTTCGTGAGGAATCTCCATACTGATTTCCACAGTGGTTTCACCAATTTGCATTCCCACAAGCAGTGGAAAAGTGTTTCTTTTTCCCCACAGCCCTGTTAGCATTTGTTATTGCTTTATTTCTTGATGATAGCCATTCTTTCTGGGGTGAGATGGAATCTCAATGTTGTTTTAATCTGCATTCCTTAGATGACCAAAGCTGTTGAATATTTTTTGTATATTTATTTGCCATTTGTATTTCTTCATCTGAGATCCTCAAATACTCATTTTTGGATTGGGTCTTTAAATTTTGGGGGGCCCGAATTTTTTCAGTCTTTATATGTTCTAGATGAAGTCCTTTGTCTAAGGGACAACTGGCTATAATTTTTCCCACTCTGTGGGTTGTCTTTTTACTCTGCTGGTAATTTCTTTTGTCGTGCAAAAGATTTTTAATAGGTAAGATCTCAGTTGATGTTTCTTTAAAGTGTTTCCTGTGTGGTCTGGGTCTTGTTCATTAAGTCTCTACCTACCCTTATGTCTTCTGCCTAAACTTAGTGTTTCTGTTTTAATATTTAGATATGTTATCCATTTTGACTTTAGTACATGGTGATAGACATGGGCGTAGTTTTAGTCTTCAGCATGTGCAGAGTCAGTTTTCCTGGCACCAGTTATTAAAAAGCTACCTTTCTTACAGTGAACATGTTTGGTCCCTTTGTCAAAGATAAGGTGGCTGATTGTTTTTGGAATTGCGTCCACATCTCCTAGTCTGTTCCACTGATCTTCAGGTCTCTTTTTTGCCAGTACCATGTTGATTTTATCACAGCACCTTTACAGTATAATTTCAGTTTAGGGATTGTGATGCCCCTGACTTGCCTTTGTTGCTTAGAACTGCTTTTGTTATTCAGGATCTCTTCTGGTTCCAAATGAATTTTAATAATGTTTTCTCTTATTCTTTGAGGTACGCTAATGGTATTTTGATTGGGATTGCATTAAATCTGTATAACAGTTTTGGGAGTATGGCCATTTTCTCTATGTTGGTTCTTCCTATCCATGAGCAAGGAATATCTTTCCTTTTTCTGATATCCTCTTCAATCATGGAGGCATAATTTCAATACATGGGGCCAAAAAGTGGCCATTCAAATGTCATAAAAATGAAATAAACGAGTTATGAAAAGATGAATTCTACATGGCTCTACAACTTACATGAGCTACCTAGAGGAGTCCAAGTCACAAGAGTAGGAAGGACAGTAGTGAACGCCAAGGCTGGCGGAGATGAGGGATGAGGAGTTTGTGCTTAATGGGTACAGAGTTTCAGTTGAAGAAGATGAAAAAGTTCTGGAGATGGGTGGCTGGTTGCAAGCAATGCCAGCAGGAGCATACTATATAAATATAATAAAAAGGATATATAGTCAAACGAAGAGTAGGGTTCAAGTCAGAACTATTTACCTCTTCTGTGCATTCTCCAAGTGACTTTCTTCCATTCTATGCTCCTTTTTGGCTGCAAAAGAAAAATAACTATGATTATAACTATTTTCTTCCACCATACCCCACCCTGTGTAATGTTATAATTTAATTATATCCATTTATTGTTACAATAAATCTGAACACAGGGGTTTGAAAGCTTTTACTACAGGTCTTAGAAATAGCATTCAATTAGTTACAGCTACCAAACTGCTTTCATGAAAACAACTACAGTTAACAGCGCAATGTTTTCTCTGGACATTTCTGAGAGTAAAAGGGAATAACATTTGTAATAATACCTGACAAAGATATAAAGTGGAACAATACTGGGCAGACTGGTAGATGTGTAAGCTTTGGCCTTTGTAAATACCACATTCTCCCTTACCCTACAATGTAATAATCCAGTAGTGCTTACAGTAGCTCTCCTGGGATTCAGATGAATTCATGAGAATCCTTGCAGACTTGGTCTCCCACTCTAAGTCCATTAGCAGTTATGTTGGTTTGGGGGATCTTCTTGCAAGGGGACACAATATAATACAGGACACATATTTCATATGATTATTAATAATAATCACCCAAGAACGATATACAAAACAGTGTAGGAAATCTGTCCACACATCAAGACCAAGGAATCAGCCAAGGGCCTGGATCCCAAGAAATGTCCTGTATGAGCCTAGCTGAAGACCTAGAGCTCATAACAGTGCCTCCCATGAATCCAGCTGGAGGCCCAGAGCCCACAACAATGTTGCATGTAGGCCTGTTTCATGGATCTGCGCTGGGAAGGCCCAAAGGTCAGTGGTGGAATCTAGGAAGTCTGTGCCAGTGAGATGAAGGATCTGTGCTAGCAAGGTGAAGGTTCGGCACTGGAGCCAGGAAGCGTCACACAAAGTAAGAACTAGAGCTCCCCTGAAAGGTACCACAGCCATCTTCAGCAACAGTGACGTCCTGAGCTCCTCCAGTGATCAAGATGGGTGAGTTCTCATCAAGGAAGCCAACGCAGTGGCAGTGCACCACCTTCCCCTCTGGAGCCAGGAAGCGATGCTCAAAGTGAGGACCAGAGCTCCCCAAAGTGAACCGAAGCTATTCTCAGTGCCAGTGAGGCTCCGAGCTCCTTGGAGGATGAAAACAGCCAAGTTCCTCAGGAAAGCCAGCATGACAAACTCCTCCAACAGAACCAACAGCTCCTTACAGCTTCCACCAGCTCCCAACAGCCTTTTTCTGCTCCCAGCAGCCTAACTTCTCTTTTCCAGTTCTGCCTCTTATGTTGCTGGCAACAAGCCCCAGGTGGCCTCTCGCACCCAGCACCGCGCTTACTCAGTGCATCTGGGGGTTGTAAATTGCCCACCAGTGGTCAATCCACCACAGCTGTCTGGGGAAACCTCTCAAAATAATGTTTTTAAATGTGCTGAAAAAGACTACGTAAGAGTACTAAGAAAATCAATGATCCTGAGATATCACTCTGAATCTATAGATTATGAACTCATCTTTAAGGATTATTTAACAAGGAGGTTTCTTTGTAGGGTGGCTCTTGCACATACATTTTGTCTCTAATTGGAGGATAGTATTTTAGTATATGAAAATAACATACTTTTTAAATATCTGAAAACATCAGCAAGTTATAACATAAATTATGTCTTGAGAATCCTTTAGTTTACAATTACCCTGACATAAAATGAATGAACAAAGATAATCAGTCATATCTTGAGTATCTGTTGTGATACTCCATGAAAGATATTAAAGGACTTTAGAACAGCATTTGATAAAGCCTGCCTCTGCCACTTACTACTTTTCTGGCAAAAGGCAAGTTACTCAAGACCAGACACTTAGACATTGCCTCTGTCCTGTAAGAACAGTCTCAGCGACCACTAGCAGGTAGCAGTGATAAGGACCAAGTGAGGTAAGATATGCACAGAACTTAGTGTTTAATATATGATCAATACATGACATGACAGGTGTTACTGGTGCCTCGTGATCATCTCCACCATGGGTGTAAGGTTTATCAAGTTGCTCGCCCACTCAAAACTTCTGATGGGTTTTCAGTACCCCTGATATACATCTGAAGTCTTCATAGTGCCGTGGAAGGCCCTGTGAGTCTGCTCCCTGCCTTCTTAGAGACACCACTTCTTTCTCATGTTCACTTCTTTCCAGCCCCAAACGATCTGCGGTGGCTCCATCATGCTAACCACATGCATGTGTGGACTTCTGCATTTCCTGCTCTTCCCCCTAGGGCACAGAGCTCAAATATTACCTACTTGGGACCTACCAAAAAAAAACATCAGCAATTGCTGTGCCTCATCTTCTTCGCAAACCCATCATACTCTCAATGCTTTACCTTTTCTTCCCCATCACCTTTGTCTCCTTGACAGACCATTCCTTTACAAAGCAACAATTTATATTATACAATTAACTATTATACAGCAACTTCAGAACAGTAACTCCATTGCCTTCTTTCTGCTATAACCCTAAGTGTAAAAAAGGTACCTATGTAAATAATTTCAGCTTAGAAGTGCATATTTAAGATTTACTTAAAAGACAGGAGTTTTCCCAAGCATAAGACTTTATGTCTGGAATATGAACACAAGCTAAAGATTGTACACTACTATATTATCTCTAAATGCAGCAAATTTTAATAATTTTTTAGTATTAAAATGACTTGGCTCTGATAAGTATATAATTTCAGGTAAGGTTAAGTCATATTTAGCTCCATCTTTTGCCATATGTCTTCCAATCCACCCCACCCCCACCCCACTCCTAGCAGAAATCTCTGTTGATTAAATATGGTTAACTTGGCCAATCAGATACTGAGCTGTGACTCTCTCGCTCATAAGCTACCAAGTTCCCCAAAATGGGAAACTAGTGATTTGTTCTTATCCAGTGATTTTAAACTATGTGCATGGCTAAACGGGTGAGGAAATTCCTTCAGGGCTTGCGTGGTCTTCCGGGAGGACCTTTGCCTTCCTCCGTCATCAGATGGTTTCTAACTGGCTGCTTCCACGCCATGCTAAGTAAACTGTGGCCACACCGTCACTGCATATAAATTTAGCGACAGGAAATACCACATTCACACTGAGTTACACAGTAGATAAGGCTTCAATGGCTCTATGAATATGGTGATTTGGATAAAACAATGTCCAAATGCAAAAAAGGGGTTTTACTAAGAGGCAGTTAATACCACAGAACCTCTGAGGGTTTGGAGAAAAGAGTCTTAAGGAAAATAAAAAGAACCTAGACTATACCCATTTTTCCTGGGCAAAACACCTGTATCTGAACATTTATAGGAAATCCTTACTTCTCCTGGTGTGACTTAGAAGTTCTATCAGCCTAAAATATTTCTCCTTCCTCAATGTACGAAACTTCCAACCATGTCAGTGTATGTTGTACATATTTTAAAATCCAAATTCAAATATATTATTGGAGTCACAAATTCTAATATCATCAGTAAACAAGGTAATTGTGGGCCAAGCGTAAGAACCTCAACATTCTAAAACTTCATTCCTTGTTTCTCAGTGGGGGCTGGTAGGAGAGTGGAAGTGTTCTGTTTAAGAGAGAGCAAATACTTGGCCTTACTACCAGATCTTCTGACTTTGTAGTGGGATGCGTGAAAAAGATAAATGGATAGTCCCAATTTTTAAAATAATTTCCAATACTCTGCAAGGCAAAGAAAGCATTCCTGGTGGCCATATCTGGCTCTGCAACCCCTGAGTTTAGCTTGGCAACTGACATCATGAACATGTGGGTTTGTTCTTGCAGTCCATGTGCCAGGATGGTCTAGATGCTCGGGGCCACCAGTGAAGAAAGCAGACAAAGGTTCTGGTACAACTTCCACTGCAGTTAAAAGACAGCTAAACTTGAGAAAGCAAGCTCCCCTGTAAGGAATTTCTGTTAAAGGACAGCAGGAAAATCTTGGAGCCTAAGTGGATACCTACAAAAGGAGCCTCTGTTGTTGGATTAGGTATGTTGAAACAGCCAGAGCCAATGATACAAGGAGCAAAGAGGAAAGATAATATTTACATTAAAGATAGCATTTGCTGGATGAAAACTGTCCTTATCCTACAACTCTGAGTAGTAGTGGTCCTGAATTGATCTATGGAAGTCACTTAATATTCTACAAAGCCACATGGATAATAGTATTTAAGTGCTTTGTTTTTCACGATAAATCATAGTACCGCTAGTTGAGGTGGGAGGAGGTATTGTCAGGCAGCATCAGGGGAGATGGGGAGTAACAGGCACCCTCACCTTGCTCTTCTCTCTCCTAAGAAGCTGTCACCTGTAATAAGTTGTATATATGTAACTATTTTTCAAGTCAGTGGATTAGTAGCTGTTTAAAATAATAATCTCCCAGTTTTTAAGATAATTAAAGCAGTCAAAACAGGTTAGAATACTAATAATAAGAGGCTTCACTTAACATCAATTTTATCTTCTAAGCTTCTTTATCAAAGCCATGCGTACACTGGGATGGTGACTCTGGAAGTCTGTGGAGAGATCTGAGAGCTATGTCTGCTTCACAAGCTATAATTCTTCTACCGTTGATAGAACTGTATATTATTTTACTTAAATTTTCTCTATCAAAAAACAATATTTAGTTTTCATAGATCCATGTCGCCAAGAGAAAGTGATATGGCACCTATATAAGGTGCCTTTATGTTTGTTTGTTTCAGTGGTATTTGTATGGATTTTACTTCATGCAGTCTCTACAGAGTAAAGACCCCTCTTGTTCCAGGGTAAATCTTTAATGTCTTTGAATTTTGTTTCTTTGTTCATTTGATGTTCTTTGTATTACTAGTTATCAGGAAATTGCCCCACTGGAAAATGTTTAAAAGGTCCTAAGTACTACAGGCTACCAAGTGAAACAGAAATGGCCCGTTCTATTCAAGAATTCTGGGCCCAGAGAATGCAAATCAGGACTCAAACCACTTGCATACCATGTTTTAAGGCCAAGTCTGTCACTTAAATGTTGTGTGCAAGTTGCATGTATTCTCCATTGTAAAATGGATGACACCTACCTCTTACTGAGTCATGCGTGTTATGTGAAATAAGCATCCGAAGTGTTTGGTTCAATCTAAATCTCTGCAGTTAGATCGCTGATGCTCAATGTCATGTTGGGGTTGCTTGGGGTTCAACTTTCCAATTGTGTAAGTAGGTGTGGCAAAGTGGAGTGGAGTGGAGTGGAGAGGGCTTGGGCTTCACGTCAGGTGGAGCTATATTGAGTTTCTGTTCTGTAACTTATTAACTGGATGACACTGTGAAAGTCACTTACCCCCACTGAACCTTACTCATAAAAATGGGAATGAGATCTACCTTGTAAGAAGATTGTGACTATGAGTCATAATGGGCACTCTAAGAATAGTAGCACTTATTATTGATTAGCTAGAGCAAATGTTAATATAGCACACTTCAGAGACATCATGGTTGGGTTCCAGACCATAACAATAAAGCAAATATCGCCATAAAATGAGTCACATGAATCTTCTGGTTTCCCAGTGCACATACAAGTCACACTTGCACTACACTGTAGTCTATTAAGTATGAAAGAGAATTGACTAAAAAAAGTACTGTACATACCTTAATTTAAAGATATTTTATTGATAAAAATGTTATCATTTGACCCTTTAGTGAGTCCCAAATCTTTTTGCTAGCACCTTACTCTGGATTAGGCAGTAACATAAGAGAATGGTGTGGTTGGTTGGATCTTCAGTCCAGACCACCAAAGCTTTCTCTGTATCAGCAATAAGCCTGCTTCTCTTTCTTGTCATTTGTGTGATTGCTGGAGTAGCTCTTTAAATTTCCTTCAAATACTTTTCCTTTTCACTTATAACTTGGTGAATTAGCCAATGCAAGATTCCTAGAACTCCGCCTATCTTGGTTTCTGACATGCTTTCCTCATTAAACTCAATCATTTTAAGTGAGAGATTCTTCACCTCTACGTGAGACACTTAGAGGCTACTATACAGTTAATTAGCAACATTTTTAAGGAGTAGAAATATGTAGGAATAGCAATAATCAGCAATATTTAGGGAGCAGGGAGGCCTAAGGAGAGGGAAAGAGGCAAATGGGTAGTTGGTGGAACAGTCCAAACACACAGTATTTATGAACTAAGTTTGAGATTTTATATGGGAACCATTCCTAGTGCTCCAAAACAATTATGATAGTAACATCACAGATCACTGATCACCATAACATGTATACTAAAAAAGTATGAAATATTGTGAGATTCACCAAAATGTGACAAAGAGACATGAGTACATGCTGTTGGGAAAAAAAAAAAAAAGCAGCCATGATAGACTTGATCTACAACCTAAGGTTGCCACAAACTTTCAGTTTGTTAAAAATGCAGTGTCTGAGAAGCACAGTGAAGAGCAGTATAATAAAGGAGATGTCTCAAGGCCACAGCTTGCTGACTTGCTGACTTTTGCATGGCTATAACTTCAGGAAGAAAACCTCATTTGTTTTCTTTAGACTTTCCAAAATGGATTTCAGTAGAGGAGACTGCTTGTGATCACTTTCAAGGCAGATCCAGCGCCCTTTGCTGAGGGCAGAGGAAATCATCCATGATTTCCCCTTCACCTACAGAACAGACGTCCTTTCCATGGGCTGGAAGCCTTCTCCATAGCAGGGAATTCCCTAACTTCAACCCAAAACGCTATTTGCTCTTTTGGCAGATTTTGTCTTATTTAATCCTCCAGAGAGATAGAAGGAAATAATTTATAATTTCACAAAAACCTGAGGGTCAAGGGAGTAGGACTGAGGAAAATGGTACTTATGATTGTTCTAATTCTTTTATTTTCCACCTAATGAACACTGATTTCTGTAGTCTTTAACCTGATTAACTGGGTCACTTTCACTCTACCATGTAAAAGGCAATGACGCAGGGGCCATTTAAAAATATTTGTGTCGCAGATCAAAATTACTTTTTTAACTTTTAGACTCTACATAGTAACCTGTAACTATGCAGGCTCACTGCACTGTCAATGGAATTGCTACTTTTTTTCCTAGTGCTGGCTGGCAAACACATGACCTCACACATGCTAAGTAAATGCCTGACCACAGAGCGATATACCTCCAGCAATGGAAACTGCCATTTTACAAAGCAACTGCTTAACATTGTTACATACACACAAGCGCATGCGCACAGGGTGAAGTACCTTCCCAGTGCACAGTAAGCCTTTAGGGACCTGGCTCTTGACACTCCTATTGTTTGCCCAAGGCTCCTGTCACACTGGACTCCTTGGCATTTTTGGAGTTTAATTTGTCATCTCTTGTACCTTTATTTTGGGGCACACTGTTACTTCTGCTTTGAACATCCCCACTGCAAATATCTTCTTTTCCTTCAAAATTCAAGCTTAAAAGTTCCCTGCCCTACAGAGCCTGCCACATGTCTCCCACTGGAGTAGAGGTGTTCTTTCTATGGAGACCCAATACCACTGTGTTCATAGAACTCCCTGCCAAGTGTAAGGTTGTTTCTGAGACTCCTGGCTAGCAGCCTGGATTCTTCTGCTAGGTTCTGCTTCTCGCAGGCTGCAGCAGTGCTTGGTTTCATAGTGTTTCTTCTCAAGCAACATGCAGGAGGTACTCTGCTTACTTACTTGATACATGGATAAATGCACAACAGAGGGAACCCGTTGACAGGACATAGCCCTTACTCTATCCCCTAAGGTCTGCTCTTTGGCAGTGCAATTTCTAACCCACCATTTGTTTGCAACAAAATAATAAGCATAAAGTAATATGGAAGGCTCAGAGAATACCAGTTGCACCCTGATATGCCCTGTTTCAGATTGAAACATTTTCAGAGGCATCAAGGACACTCACCCTGGAATTTCATTTGTCATTCAGTGAATTTTAACAACATACTAAGTATTTTCTAGGGTTAAATTTAAAAGAAAAAAAGTTAGGTTTTTTTTAATAAATAAGATTGCATGGGCAGAAATTTTTGAGATCAGGATCACTCATAACTTAAGTATACCCAAACTCCGAAGTTTTCCAGAGGAGGCCATTCACTCAATAAAAGTGGCTAAAGAAGGTCACTGTTCAGAGAAAGTGAGAGTTTTCTCCAAACATAATTAAGTCATATTTATGGACAGCCCTCTGGGAGGTAACAAACTGTAAATGAGAGGATGGGATACAGTTTGGAATATCTTCCTAGTATTCTTTATACAGGCTATTACACTTTAATATACCATGGTTTATGGACCTGATGTGGTTCGTATAAACCAACAGGACACACAGTAAAGAAGCTGTTTTTACTATGGTTTACAAACAGAGGAGCCGAATGATGCTAATGAGGAACAAAGGGACCGTGCTTTACTTCATGCAGTGGACATTTGATGTGAACATGGAGGTCATTTTTCATTTCTTAGAAAATTGCCCAATCGTGTGCTTTTAGGAGACTAGAATACTTTCCGCCAACAAAAGTGGCAGCAGCATATTGCCACTGGAAAGAGGGATTATTTTAAACTTATATCTGAGAAGCAAGAAATATGGATAATATTGCAACACTGAGTTATAGAGGCCTTAATTTTTTTCTTGATAAGTCTGTCCATGGAAGATAACATAGTATCTAGTCTTCTATCTTATTAGTTTTTCTAGTCATAGTTAAATTGGAAATGTGATCATTTGTGGTCTGTCACAGAGTTTTCATTTGCAAACACCTAGCTGGCTGGTAAGGGTAAAGAGCCTAAGATGCCATGCATAGATTTTCAGTTTACAATGGCAGAGGTTGTATAATGGCAGGATATCAAGGTTCCTAGCGTATAGGTGTAGTGTAATTTCCATGTCACCAGCCTAAGGATGATGTATACTAGAAAACTCAGACTTTTGATGAAAGTAACAAGTAACAGAAAATGTACTGAAGATTTTAAGAGGTCTTTAGAGTCATAAAATCAAAGAATTCCAGATAAAGAAAGTCTTAAAGAAAAACTGTCCAGTCTCAACCTCCAGGCTGACATTTCAGCCTAGATCTTGAGTTCAACCAGACTTTCCAGAGCTCATCTTTTTCATCATTTTTATCTGCCTCTTTCTGTTGTACTTCATGCCTGATTTGGATATTTTTACAGGCATCAAAGAAAAGCAGAACACTGGTTTCACATAACTCTGGCACCTGGGGATGTTCTCATCCAGGTTTCTTCATTGGATTCACGCAACAAAAACAATGACGTAAACAGCTTGGTCTTCAGTCCTTCCCGTTATCTGCCAACTGCAGAGCATGGGGATCCTTCTAGATTCTTAGGAACAAGTCACTCAACATATACAATGGCAGACCTAGGGCACTAGGTTTCATTCCCTCCCACACAGTTCAAAACAGTCATTCTTGATGAAAATCATACTTAGCTTTATGATCTTTAGCCATTTATATTTTATACTTTTGAAGCCATGCATGATAATGTTCAAAAACCTCATAGAATATCTTATTGGTACCAAACTTGAATTAGAAAGCACTATAAAATGCTCTTGACTATATATAATGAAAATAACTATATTCATTCAAATTTCTTGATAATACAGCAATTATTTGTATAGATGATAAGTACATTTCAAGGGATGAAACAGAGAACTAAGCAGAGCCTAACGAGGAGACAGGTCCATTCATGTCCAAGGCAACTGTGCCTTTTACATCTTGACCATCTGAATTTTTTTTCTTTTTGAATATTTGTTTTTAAAAAGTGTGAGCAAACTTAAATTATCTTTCTCTACTGGGACACATTTAAACCAGTATGGTATTGCTGCTGCATTTTTAGTTTAAAATGGAGGACTTGGAGGTTTCAAGTAAAAGTTATTATTTGTGCAGAAACGAAAAATGTTGCAAACTGGCTGAAAACACTGGGGATAAATTTAGCAAGGGTTTGGAATCTCCAGAAGACTAAAATTTTTCTCCCAATTTAACAATTGGAATGTCCTGTTTAGTCTCTAAGCAGTCTCATTGCATACTATGCCATCAATAAGTAAAAATACTTATTTTTAAAATCAAATCTATATATTACCTTTTGTACCAATCATTTTATTGTGCAATCATAATTAGGGTTCTTTAGTTTGACAACACCTAGAGCCTCCAGATAACTTTTAAGACTTCTGTAGCTTTGTGGGTGGTATTTTCATACAAATGAGTAAGGGTGGGTTTTACGTTTTGTAGAAGTTTTGGGTCCTATTTTAATGCTCTTTGTATGGTAGTAGGTATATAATGTGTTAAATTCCTCAAGAACCTCTCCTTTAAAACTTTGAAGTTAATACTTTTGCACAACTGTGTTCTGAATAAAGCCACAACAGTGTTAAAAGCAAATTTTAAAAATGCAGTACTGCTGATCATTCTTTTACTGCCTCTGACTAATTTTCTGTGACCGTTTTAACTTAAAGTTTTTAAAACTAAATTCCTTCAAATAAAGTAAGTTGTTATAAAAATTAAGAGATTATAATATAATCTCAAATGTCATCAGATTTTACATCTAGTCTGTGCTCTACAGGAAAACTGCAAAAGTAAATGTTTCATCAAGTCACAATTTTAGGAGAGAGGGAACTCGGAGTGCAACTGGAATTAGATGAAGTAGATTTTCTCCATACTTCACAAGTCAACTTAATGGAAGACATTATGACTTTTCCTCCCTCATATACCTTCATCTCAGATTAGATCTTTCTCCACCAGATAAATTTTTCAGCCACTCACAGTACTGACACAACCATCAGCCTTTAACCTTCATGATGAATACCACTCATTTTCCTGAAAAGAAACCATTTAATTAGCTGCTAATAATGTTCTAGTCACTTTTCCCTCTGCCTCTACATAGTCAAGTAAACCCAATGTACATAGCAATTTCTTGTCTTCAGGTTGATAGAGATACAATTTCTTGAGAAAGCTGACAGTATAGTATAACCTTCACCTACCTCTAATCTAGTCTACCCATCTAATTTTACAGTAGCAAAAATGGAAGCCCAGCTTGATGAAGTGAATTTCCTGGGCCACACTAATAGAGGTAGAATACAGGTTTTTGGACTCATAATTGAATGCACTTTCCAGTGTCCCTGCCACTTCTCAGGAGATGGTGTTTTTCTCCAAAATTCTTAGATGCAAAGGTGATGCCTTGGGTTTGCACTGTACTACACATTTGGCACAGAGAGAAAATTCCAGAAGTACATGCACCAGAGAGAAAATTCCAAGATAGAATTTCCACTTTCATTCTAAATTTCCTGACACTTGGTGCTTTAAAGCAGACCAGCGGAGTAAACATTTTGGAATGACCTAGTGAGAGGCTCATTAACATTAATGGGAGGCAGGTGGTTACATTCTCCAACAAAGCCTGAAATTTTCCATGTTATATCATCTTCTAGGCCCATGCATGCCTTTCGTGTATCAACATTAACAAAAGTGACACCTATCTTCCTTAAAGATAATGGAAGACATTATGACTTTTCCTTAGTTATTTTCATCTAAAGTAAGTACACATCTAAATAAGTGTATCGGTAAAGCATGACTTTTCATCTAGAGAATAATTATATGTAAGTCCTATTTCCTTATAACACCTATCTTGTCTCCTAGTCATCTCATTCCCAAAAAGAATGGTTGGATCCCCTACAGTACTTTAGAAAAATTTCGTGTTTTATGTGGAATAATGAATCCTATAGCTTCAGGGAATAGTCATCATTTAGAAAATATAAGACATTGCAAAGAAGCTAGATTTTTTTAAAGAGGGATACTCTTGCTTTGTTCCATCAAAACTTTGGTGAAGTTTCAAAAGCTTAGGGGCTTACAGTCACAAAGTTCTAATAACCATTGGTGATAACTTATAGATGTACTATTGGAAAGGATAGTACAAAGGATATTATTGGAAAAAAAGTCTCCTTTTTCAAACAACTCTGGTCTATCTTGGTATTAGCACTACAGGCGTGTCATTCTGGAAGGCATGGAATGTATTTAATTCTTTATTGTTGCTGCTGTTTTAAATTCGTGTTCAGATACTTAGCAGTTGAGACTATAAACGTAGCATTTATAAATCAGCAACTTGTTTTATTTACTAGGAATGACTACAGATGAAGCTGCTAATTTGAATTTGCAACAGGTTCATAAGCAAAGTGGTAACACGCCACAAGTTCATTTCTCTAATTTAATGTGGTACTCTTCAAAAGCAAAGATTTCATTTATTTGTCTTTATAGCTTAGCATTTTAGTAATTGATATTCAATACATCTAAAGAAAGCACCTCATTCATCCAATTGAAAAAACCTCTCCTCCTGACTTTTAAAAAATTTCCATAACTAATTATGATTACTACTATATTATTTACGGGTACCACTGGATTCTTCACCCCTTAGCCTGTCTACTTGTACACTAGCTAAGTACAACTTACATACGAGAACTCTGGAGCCATGAGATACTTAAGAAATTATCTAGTATAAACCTTTTATGCCATAGTTTAAAAGTAAATTAAATAGGCAATTGAATAGATATTGGATTTTCCAATAATAGAACGATATACTGGACTATGTTCCCTTGCACCACATAGCTAATGACATGCAAGGCAGTCAGTCCACTGGCTGATCAGCTGCTCATGTAGTACTGTCATGTAACGGACCAGAATAATCATATCAGGGCTGGTGAGACTGATGATGGCCAACGTAGCGTATGCTGAGGCATTCACGCCATTCAACCCGTTCAAGTCACATAAAAGGTAGGCCCTATATTGCAAATAATGGTGAAAAGCCAGAGCTTCAAAATGCTCCATTACTTACTCCAAGCTGTTTAACTTGCCTAAGACTAGCTTTTGAATGGAAGTAATAAGAAGACCTACTTTAGACAATTGTAATAATGAACAAGTGTATTTGTCAGGTGCTCAGCCACTGCATCTGGCACATGCACTCAATAAATGTCAATCATTATGATCACTGTGACCAGCACCACCACAATTCTTTGCCATACAATAACATTTTCTTGTCCAACATTTCCGGGATTCCTATGAGACTTGTTTGAGTAACTTGAATATTCTCCTTTTCCTTTAGTGACATATATATACCTAGAATAAAGTTGCCAAGGCTTGAAACACACTTACTAGATCCACATACCCTTCTTGCAAAGAATATCATGGGAAAATGCGATGACATAATTGTAAGTGAAAAGCGAATATAAAGCAGCAGATCAGGTGTTACCCAGCTGACGTGTCTTCAGTGGCAGAAGCCTTTGTTTGCGAGATGCCAGCAAAAGAACGTTGGCCTGAAAATGCAATGTTATATCAGCAATTGAAAGGGGAGCACATTGTTCTTTCAGACAGTGCAGCTTCTCTTGCTGTCTGGGCCTTTTGCAGATGTGTGATTCGCCTGTCAAAGCGGTTTGCGGGGCAAATGAAGAATGTATGTCTCTGTCTGGTATAGTACCTTTTATTCATGTAGGAAATCAAACAGTGTCAGACTTGGTTCAGTAGTTCAGTTCTTTAAAGCCAAGGGCCATTCTTGCAGCGATGGCTTGGATGAAGACTGAACAGCAGAGAGAAAAGCTTGCATGGACTCAGTCAGTATGCTGCCAACTGCAAAGTTAAATACTTGGTGCTGTGATGAAGCTACAGGAGGGGTGATGGCTCACGCTAGACACAGATCTCCTTACCCTTGGCCTCTGAACCGTATTTTGGCCTATCAGAAACAGTAGGAAGTTAACATAAGATTAAAGCTATTGGATGGGGAAACAAGATTTCAGGCCAGGTTTTAGAAGATGTTGACCAGGACTGTCAAGCTCTTTCTCAAAAACTGGAAACACAACCATATTTCTTCAATAAGCAGCCTGCTGACTTGGATGCATTGGTATTTGACCATCTGTACACCATTCTCACCACAGAACTGACCAATGATAATCTTTCCGAGAAGGTGAAAAATTATAGCAACCTCTGTGCTTTCTGTAGAAGAATTAAATATCACTATTTTGAAAATTGTGGTAAAGAGAAGTTGTCTTAGAGTTATATGTTAACTTAGTCATTGTTTTATAAAAGTCTAACTTTTGAAATATGTGTTACTTGAATATTTTATTAGATACTGGCATTAGAACTTTAGAATTAAGAACACTTTTTTAAACCTCAAAAGAAATTATATATCCTATATACATTCTTTATATTGTTATTTACACATTGTTTCATTTGATATATTCTGTATTTTAAAATTTTTCTTTCCTCATAAGCATACAAAATAAAGCTTAAATTGCAAAAGATATTTTAGAATATAAGTCACAGAAGTAATATACAGTCATAATATAGTCTGCTAAAATATCAGAAGGTAAAATACCAAATATTGTAGTTGCTACTTCTGCCTCCTCAGATGAGATGGTTTCTGTTTTCCACATGTTTCTGGTTGCTTTTTGATGAGAAAACCTCATTTAGTAGAATCAGAAAAAGCAACACATGCTACTTGGATGCAGCTGCAGTGCACATTGCAAGTGACTTTCCTAAGGTCACACAGCTAGTTTGGGCCAAAAAAGGGCAAACATTCCTCGGTCCAGTGCATCACTGGTATTCTTCATAGGTTTCTGCTTAAAACTATAAAACTGTCATGTCATTATAAATGAGACAAGAGAAACATAGGTCATAACTGAAAAATAAGCATTTGCACAAGTTAAATTTACATGGGGAGTCAACCCATACTGAAACCCTTTATATCTTATAATGGACATAAATGTGAAATTCTATAATCTCTCTAAAGCAACCATTCCACATATTTTTATGAATTGCCCAGAAATATATCCAGTATAAAGAGTGGTTTTAATCACATTATAAAGAATACACCATCTGAAAAGTCGTTTTGCATAGTCAGGTATTAATAGCTTAAAATTGACCTTAATCTAAAGCTAAGAGAAAAAAATGCCAGACTCACACATGAGATAAAATACATGTCACTCATAACTTTCTAAAGGGGATTTCTTTACCTAAGGTTACTTACACCAAACCTCTGACTACTTTGTAGTTTAAGGCATTTGTTCAAATGGAAGCACTCCCTCTAGAGAAACAACTGTTTAATGAGTCATAAAAGTGAGTGGACCACCAGAATGTCTTGCAAGTAATCATGGAGCAACTTCTGCTGTCCATAAGCCTGTTTTTTAATGGAACCCTGATTTTAAAAAAAGCTAAGTATACTCAGGAAACTAATTCACCGAAATATGTCTGACTTCCCCCATACCTGCTATTATTTTGAATACCAAAATACATTTTAATCTTACTTTTTCTTCAGTCAAGAATTTGTTGTACTAAGCAATTTAAATGGGTCCACTAGCAATAGTATCCATGAATTCTATAACTTCAATAATTATGATGTCACCAACTATCTAGGTGCCACGAAGGTCAGCAATAGTCTACTTCTTGGGTAGTATTTTTTTTTTCCAGACAGGGCCTCACTATGTAGTTCAGCCTGGCCTTGAATTTGCTGTGTAGCCCAGGCTGGCCTCAAACTCATGGTGATCCTCCTGCCTCATCCTCCCAAGTGCTGGGTTTATTATAGGCATGCACTATCATGCCCAGCTGGGTAATATTTCCAATGAAAGAAATTATTGGGAAAACTGGGGTTCTCAAAGAAGATGCTGCAGCAGATACTTTTTACATGAAAACGCATTTAATTTGGTCTGATACTAGAACCTGCGCAGAGGGACCATTAACACAAGTGATCATTATCAGTCAGTAAAAGGCAACAGAAGAACTAGATTTGGTTTTCAAAGTGACTGCACTATTTATGCCTCTGCTGGGCGAAAGTGCTGACAGTCAGTCTAACATAATTGCAGCAAGATTCTCCCAGCGTGATCTTTCCATAATATTTGGCATCCTCTTCTGGAAAGCTTTTGTTGGTAAAAACATTAAACAAACACTTCACTATAGTAACAATTTAAAAATGGATTCAATAAGAATAAAGGTTAAAATGGGTCCTTTTTTTCCTTTTTAGCAAACTTTTATATTTTCTCCAGATTTTAATGTATAATAAATCTTCATTGTAGAATATCTGGACATTTGAGAAAAAAATAAAAAATGACAATGATGCCCAAGTTTTTCTCTAAATAATGGCTTCTACTAATGTTAATTCATTTTCACAAATGTAGATACCTATTTGTAATCACATAGTCGTTTGTGCTTTCTCTATAGTTAAAATCATACTGAATAGATGAATTTCTTGCTTTTCCTGTTTTAAAATTTTTACATTAATACATGTTTGCAGTACACAATGATTACAGTTATCACGGGGAGTTTGTACATGTATGTAACACTTCTCTTTTTCTTTTTTTTTTGGTAGCAGAACTAGAACTCAGGACCTTGTGCTTGCCAGGTAGGCTCTGTGCCGCTGAGCTATGTCCCTGGCTACATAACACTTCTTAATTCCTTTCTTTTTTTGTCCCCTTTCTCTCCCATCCCTCCCTGCTCCTTCCAGGTCTCATTCCTGTGAAAGCTCTATTTCCATTTTTTTTCAGTTTTTAAAAATCCCTTTTCTCTTCTTTCCCTCGCCGCTCCTTCTGTCTCTTGTTCCCCTTCCCCTTCCCTTAAAAAGATCTCCCTGCGTCCTACTGTCTACCTTTTATTTTGCACTTTATTTATATATTTTAGTTTATCTTTCTTTTTCTTTCAACATGTCAAGGAACAGATCAACTGTTAAGTGACTCCTTTTACAGTTAGCTTGTGTTTAAGTTTATACGTACTGAAAACTTCACCTTTGTTTCAAAGTGGGGATGTAATCTACCCAAATAAAGCAAAAATCTACAAACTCATGAGAGAGCATTGCAAAATAATTTTCCAACAGTATTTTTAAATGAGATTTTAAAAGAGACAAATGTGCAATTACGAAGGATTATCAAAATATTATCAGATATTGAGTTTCCCTATATTCATGAAACAAGTGCGAAGCCTGTAAGCATATGACAAGCCACGTATACGCGCACACACACCCTTTCCACAGAACAGGTCTCCCTTGAAATTCGAGCGAAGCGAAACTGCCCCAGTGCTGTATTAGGTAAGCTCAAGCGCCGCCGTCTCCTTCTGGCAGAGGCCTGAAGCTGAGTGTGCAAGTGGTACGGGGCTGATTTCACAAGGAAGCAAAACTCAAAAACAAACAAAAACAAACACAAACCCCATGAAAACTTCATGAAACCAGGGGCTTGAAGTGCTTCACTGGTGAGAAAGCACGGCACGCCTCCTCCTGTGGGATGATAAGGGTGATTTATGAAGCTGAAGTCATCTCTTAAGATTGCGCTTCAGGGAGATTGCTTTCACATCATCTGTGAAGTCAGGCAGGGCGAGCTGAGGAACAGCCCCGCATGCTCAACCGAGGCTCAGTCTGCCCCTTCGCGGGGATTCCGGAGCCCAGAGCAGCAGGAGGAGAAGCTGTTGCTTTCTGGTCCCCCCACCCCACCCCCGATCTCATTAGGGGGACGCATGGCTCTCTGATTTTCTTTCTCCTTTTAAAAAGTATTACTACTAGTGCTGTGTGGGAGTAGAAGCCCATTGTAAATGCTCAGCAGGATAGTAGCAAAGCTGAGATTAATTCCCCATGGATTTATATGGGTCGTTCTCACCCACGATGCCTTGTACGGTTTCAAAGGTGCTTGTGCTGCTGTTTTTATGGCTGGTCACTAACTTTATGCTGGCATATGGTGGTTGGCGCCATGACATGGAGTGAACATTTTATACCTGAATTAAAGTGGATATTTGACAGTTTCTGTCAGAAAGTTCAGAGCGAAGAATTTGTGGGACAAGATTTATTGCATATTTTATATGGGACACATCTGTTTCTTTGTTAGCTTTGTTCCTTCCCCTAAAAAAATTTAAAGAAGTTTCCTAAAGAAATGTAATGATGGATAGAAAAAAAAAAACCGAAGCAGGAGAAAAATACAATCAAAAGTTGAGTATGGAGGACCTAACTTAAAGAAAAAGAGGAAAAAAATACCTCACTTCTCATTTCGAGTAGGAAAAGTGACTAATAGTTATGTATAAAAGGTCAGTAAAACAATTTCCTATTATTGCAATCATTTTACGATTGGTTTAATGCCGTTTATATAATGAAGTTAAAATTTTAAGTGCATTGCCTACTATTATCTAAATATTTCAAAAAGAACTGGAGAGAATAATCTGCCTTTGATGTACTTTTTTAAGATTTTCCACTCCAAATGGTGGACTAAAGAAGTTCCACCACATTGGTGTTAGACAAAAATGTACAGAGACTTCAAATCAATATGCACAAAGACAAAGGCAGACAACTTTTAACCCAAATCCATCAATGCAATGTAAAAGATATAAGTAAACCTAATCCTCGTTTAAAAGCTCTTCCTATTGTATCAAGTGAGCCTAGTAACAGAAATTCAGGATTACATAAACCTTGGATTCAGCCTGGAACCATGCATTAACGACAGGAATTCTTTTTTAACTGCAAAAAGGAAGCCTTGAATTGTGAATATGTAAAGTTGAACATAGAAGGTGATATGATTTTCCTTGTAAAAACAAAGTGCAATTTGATAATTTTCTGTATCTTCTGTCTCCACTGACACACACTTAGTAATTTCCCAAGATTTCACTACTGGTATCAGTTTGTGATGTATCCGTCCAGAACATCTGAGAACCCCTGTGCAAACCTGTAAGTTTTCTCACTTACACAGAAGTGACCTTGGTTGATAGTCAAGTTTGCACAATTTGTATTTGTTTAGGACTGTCAGTGGCCCTTTGAAGTAGTAGTATAATTTTATAGTCCCAAGGGCCAATAATCGTTATCCTCACACTTCTGAATTTTTGCAAATTATAGATACGATTGGCACAAATCCTTGGTTGTGCATGTTGCACATATCTTTTCCCATGATTTGCCCTTTTTGTTTGTTTTTGAGTTTTGACTTTAAACATAGACGTATATATGTTCAATTTTGAAATAGTCAATAGCTTTCTTGACATCATTTGCTTTTTATCAGTTTAAAGAAGGTCTTTCTTACTCTCAAGATCATACCGCTTTTATGATCTCAAGATCATAGAGCTTTTATTTTTGTTTTTGTCTTTCTTAGTTTTCACATTTTGGTCACTAATCATTTGGAATTGTGTGAGGCCTGCTCCCGCATGTTTTTACTTCAAATTAGGCAACTATGAGTGTTGAAATATCACTGCTTTTCTAAAAAGATGATCAAAAGTATGTAAACAATGGGTACTTTTTTATTAGTACATGTTTGCGACCTTTAAGGACTTCTTTCCATGTGGGTATCTGGTACAAGTCCGTAGCATATCTTAACTTGCTTTGCACCCCTTTCCCTCTTTCCCCTCTCTTCTCCTTTTCCTCCGTCTCTTAGTCCCCTGCCATTTGCACCAGATCTATGGCCCTGCTTTGTCTTGGCGTCCCTCACACCGAAATGTGTCACTTCTCTCTCCTTCACATTGCCCTGGCGATCACTTCCAGCTGTCTGGGTTAAACTGACCCATTCATATTTACCTTGATTTGGTTGTATTTGGATTTATCCCCAGCACATTTATTTTGCAACTGTCTTTGCTTCATTTTTCCTCACTGCTTGGGACATAATGAATTGAGTCTAAACTTCAACACCCATAGCAACTCTGACTCTAAAGACACCTCTAATAATTATGTATCTGTTCTCTAACCTGGAACAATACAAGGGTCATCTGATTTTCCTTTATTTTTCCCCTGCAAAATTTTGTCACATCCATGACACAACCCATGGTGATATCACCTACAATTTTTATCAATGGATTACCAAAATTAAATGTTTTACCATAAATACTAAACCATTATTTTAGGAATTTCCTTGTTATTATGCCTTTTCTACTCTATTTCCTGGATTCATTTTCCTTTTGAAGAAGTATAACCTCAAGAGAAGATATATGAGCATTAATTCTCTGAGCTCTGTTTTCCTCAAGAGAATTTACTTTTCTCATTCACTTTAATGATAGTTTGGCTAAATATAGACTTCTTGGCTCAAAGATTTTCCGCTCAGAATTTAAAAATTATTTCTTCATTTTTTTATTCAGTGTTGTGGCTGCTGTTTGCTATCCCTCAGAAATTTTCTAAGTCATTAACTTCTCAAAGTTCACTATAAAAATTTAAGAATATGTACACGTGTGCCTTTATTGCTGGTTGTCTTTAGCGGCTCTTTCAAAAAAATGCTATATTCTTCTTCATTTCTGGGAAGTAACTGTGTATTGTTTGGGTATTTCTTCTCAGCTTACACGAAATAGATGTGGGCTTAAGCAGCTTAAATTTCTGAGTCCATTTTCTTTACACTCATGTTTCTCCATAGATTCCATCAACTTTTCTCTTTATGCCCTATTCTAGGGTTCCTTGATTTGATCTGTCAGCTACTAATTTGCTTTTCAGTGATAACTATTTCACCATTTAGTGTATACACTTATTTTTAAAATTTCATTGAACAAGATTTTTGTTTTCATGTTCTCCACAAGCTTTATGGAGGTGACGGCCTCTTGCAATTCTCCGAGATGATAAAGCCAGAGGGGAACAGAGTGTGACACTAGGCAGGGTGCTCCCCAGCACAACATTATCTACCAAGAGCTGCCTGTTTCTCCCACCCAGGAGGCCCTTTAATGCTTCTGTGTGGAGACACACTTTCTGTTGTCTCCTCCAAAGAGGCTGTCCCTGCAGATTAAGAAAATTCCCCCAAAGATTGTAATTCAAAGCAACTGCTTCAAATTCAAACCTCAAAGTTTTATATTTCTTCACTCGCAGAGTTGATGACAATAAGACAAATCATATGTGCTTTGAATAATTTTCAGATCTACATAAAATGCCAAAATAGTAATTTTACTATTATTATCATAAATAATAATGCCCCAGTATAATCATAATTAACTATTTAAAAATACCAATTTTAAATGTGCTATTTGGAAACAAAGCCCCCAAATCACACTAATCCAACTCACACTGGCAGTTTAGTTACACAGATGCTACAGAATGCTTTATGGGTAATTTTTAGATTCAAAAAGTGCTCTTACAGAATAGGTTTCTCTCAGTTTCTAGAGAAGAAGACCCAGAACCTGGAGTTACAGCAACCCATTCCCAAAATTGTGGAAGGCCATGTTGGAGTTGTGCACCTCTGTCAAAAGCCATGTGCGTTCCTTTTTACAGTTCTGTAAAATGGCATCTGTGAATAAGTAAGATTTCTTTTAAGTGCCTGAAGCCACACACAGTTTGCACAAGGACGTGGAGACGGCGGCACATGCCACCACTAACAGGTGCCACCCTGGGAGGGCCGGGGTAAGAGTCAGAGCAGGGGGGGCAAGGAAGGCATCTTAAAAAGTCCTTGGCCATTTTGTTATCAACATATTATTCAATAAATGTGAACACCATTTGGAAGAGACATGTCCCAGGTGCCCCTGGGTAGGATCTGAAGTTTGCCCGTGGTCTGGAGAGGCTTGGGTTCTTATGTGGGTCTCTTCAGGCTAACGTATGAGGCATGAAGTGCATAAATCCTTGAACAAATTTGAGGGATTATACCCAAGCATTTTTGTAAGCAGTTGAAAAACAAAATTCCTTTCATATAAGCCTTAAAGTAATAAAAACTTTAAAATATTAGCTCATTTGTAAGAATCTCTGCATATAAAGTTGAACCTCTTTCATGCTAATGCTTTATAGTTTATGAACTATTTTCAGAAACTATCTTCATTACCATGAAAAAATCCTTAGCAGCAAACTGGATAGGTTCATATTCAATATTTGATTATCTCAACCATTCTGCTCACTTTCTCTAGCAACCTCCATGGGCTTTTTTCTCTGGTACTATAAATACATTCAGCCCCCGTGGTTCTTTCTTTATCTCTTTTATCTTTATACAATAAGCAATGCATACAACTACCGGTTTTCATTTCTCATAAACCTCAAATCTATCTCTTTAACGCCAAGCTACATGTTCAACATCAGATGCACATTTCTGTCGCACTCGACCCCTTGGCACAAATTCCAGGAATTCACCTCACTCTCCATCCCCCACCATCAGGGCAACCGGCTTCCTTCCTGGGCAGCCTCACCTCAGGAAATACCATCAGTATTTACCAAGATGATCAAAACCTGCGAATTCATTCCGGTTCCTCTTTTCGCTTTAACGCCTATGTTTAAGTCCATGTTCCTGGCTTTTCTATTTTGAAAACGTATCCTTAGTTCATTCATCCTTCTCCACCACAGTTCCCGTAACCTAAGTTGAACACATTCGTGTTTCACCTGAGTCACTTCGGTAATTTCCTTCTGTGCTCTTGCTCCCTTCTGTTTATCTGCTCCATTGCAACCAGAACGACCTTTTGAAATATAAGTGCAAGGATACTACTAAAGGTTTCTCACTGAATACTGAATAAAATCCCAATTGCTTCTCAAGGCAGGCCGTGCCCTGCATGTGTGGCTTGCCCTGGTTCTAGCTGCCTCAACCCAGGACACCAACCTCTTCCTGACCTCAGAGCTGCCAGCTGGGATGTTCCTTTGGTGTGGGCGCTTCTCTTTAATGCTTCCTATTACTGGGTGCTTCCCAGGCTTAATGTCATCACCTAAGTGTCAGCAGTGCAACTTGCAATTATACAATAGGTTGCTTATTTGCTTTGTTCTGGTCGCTTTCTTGTGCTAATAACGTTATCTATTTTGCTCATGACTAAATAAATAGTGCCCAGCACTAACCTGATGCGCTAGAGCCTCTCAAAAATGAGATGCTGTTTTCTCTGCCACCTTATGCACTGCAACTGCTGTGCTGTATAGTTATTTGTCTAGAATTGAGCTTTCTGAATGAAATTCTGAGATTCTTTAAGCAAGAGAAGTGGCTCTTGCCTTTTTTTGGGAAAATATCTGACCTACTGTGGCCTATCCATAAAGAAGAGATGTTAGGATTAGGTGCTCAGTTATCTTGAGCTAAAATATGAAGTCAGCTTTGAAGGTGGTAAGTAGTGGTAAAAGGTGAAAATAAAAAAAAGTAAAATATCAAAATTGCTAATCAGACATCATGCAAAGCATGGTTAAGGCCTGTCTGGACAGAAAAACTTGAATAATGGAAAAGAGTTCGAATCGGAAGTCAGAAAATATTTAAAGAGAGTGTCAAGAGAACCGACTCTCCCCAGGGTGTCTAAATCGACTGCTGCCTCAGCTGTGTGGGCTCTGCATAAAGTATCAGAGTATCACTTCCCTCACACACAGCAAGAGGTCGAGCGGATGCTTCTCTCCCAGGGACCACTGCAGGCAGCATCAGAGTCAAGTGCTTTGAAGTCACAAGGGAAGCGGCCTTCTACAGACAAGGAAGCCTCCCTAGAGGTCCTGCTTGCTGTGGCAGGGGACGTTATCCACCAGTGGTGAAGGTGTTGAAAACGGTAAGTTGAATTTCCTGGGATTTCCCCGAGTTTTAAGAAAAAAATACAGAAAAGAAACAGATCTAGCAGGTACACTTAGAAAATGACAGACAGGCAGGGTTGATGTGGTCAAATCTACCTGGCAGGTTGAATGAAAGGAAAGGAACAACAGAATCGCAGGATCCCAGGGAAGCACAGGCCAATTTAAGGAGAAGCCAGGGAAGCAAAGAAAGAAACGAGGGCAGCCGCTCCTGCTGTTCTTCTGAGCCCACTGTTGAGCTCAGACTTCTTGCCATTTCATACTAATGTTGGGCTCCATGTTTGAGTCATGCTCACCTATGCATTTACTTTGCAAGTTTTATGCAGGAATCACCTTCCATTATAATACCAGGTGATACAAATGTGCCTGCAGCACACTGGATCTAATTAGTTTTAGCTGCTATAGTTTTTCCAGCGCTCTTTCCAAAGTTACTCACTCTTACCTCCTTCAACTACTCTCTTGATAAACAAGCTCAGCATACAGAAACACTGATACATTAGTTCTAAAACTGATACAGTAGTTCTGTCCAGAAACAAAATAAAACTAAGAGGGAATTAAAAGGGAAGCTGAAGGGATGGCATGTCCTTAGGCCTGCTGCCATGTCTCTACTAGGTCCTGGGTATATGTTTATTTTTATAGCTCTCTTTCATGAATAGACAGTGTGAGACAGAAGTCTTATTTCCAAGCTGACTTTACTGACTGGCTTTCAGTCAATCTTTCCAAGAAGAAATATGGAAAATTAAGGTCCAAATAGCATAAATGACCATCTAGGGACTCAGGAGAACTCTGGATCTCAGCTACTTGCCAGCTCCAACTATCATTTATGAGCAGAACAATTATTGTCTTTGGGTCTTAGCAACATCATTTTGGGTCAAGTTTGGGCATTAAGGTCCAGATAACCACATTTAGCTAGTTTTACAATTCTATTGCTTTCACATATGGATTATCACTGTAGCATTGTTTAAATTAAAAGAATGTTTGAGGGATTTTATACTCCTAGATGGAAACCATAATGTATAAGAAAGTAGCATTAGTTTTAATGTTAATACTGCCTCCTAATGAGAGAGGTCTAGTCATTTCACATTAGTAGCTTGTTAATCTTTGCAGTGTCCCAGTGAAAAAGAAAAGATACACAGATTACTGGCACTCATTTATAATCAAGTTCCTGTACAATATGATTGACCTAGGAACAGAAAGCAAAAGGGGTATATGGTTACAGAAACACATGATTTTGATACGTAGTGGAATAACCTCTATCAGTTAAAAGTAATTCAATCCATGGGTGTCACTCTAGATCGGTATTAATAGTAAGGACATAGAGTGATAAAAGCAGTATAGTAAAGCGAGTATCCTTTTATGATACTTTTACTGATATCTTTAAAAGAATCAGGATATCTCCTTTGATAAATTCTGATCAGTGAAACTCATATAAAAGAAGATTCTATTTTCTACAATAACGGAGCCAATTTAAGAAGCAATTGCTTAAGCCAGGCATAGAAACACTGCATGTTCTACCAGAGGGGGAGAGCAGGGCAGTGGTCACAGGAGCCTGGGAAGGGTGCTGAGGAGAGAAGGCGGGGACGGCATAGCTAAGGAGTATAGGGGTGGCTGCTGGAAATAATTCCAAATTACACACACACACACACGCACGCATCTCTGTACATGTATACATATCCAGGAAAAGAATCAATTATTTAAAAATGAACAAAGTAATTAAATGAGTGACTTTAAAATTCTTTTATCATTTAGTATTTTTCTTCCCTAGGTTTTTCAAACAGCAAATGGAGTTTATTCTGATTATAAAATCTAACAGTTTGGATAACAGTTCTGCATAGCTTCTATTATACTTTTCAGAGGGCGGTTCAAAGCCTAGGCTACCCATCTCTTTAGAGAATGAAGGAAATATTTATAGTTAAACTATTATCAAAACTCTCAGACAAAAGGAAGGAATTAGGTCTAGATTAGGCTCACACTCTCCCCTAACAATGTCGTGATTTGTCAGTCACCTAATACAGGACATGGCCCACAGCCAACAGCGGGGCAGTCTTGTCCCTCCTACCCCTCAGCAGGCTCCAAACAAGCAGCGGGAAAGGACTCCTACTGCTCTTTAGGTTGGTACTGTGGTTTGGGGTTTTGCAAGGGAAACAATTTAATACAGAACACATATTTTATAAGATTATTTATAATAGTCACCCAAAGAATCATATACAAAAAGAAAATGCAGGAAATCTGTGCACACACCAAAAACCAAAGAATCCAGCTGAGGGCCTGGATCCCATGGTAATGTCCTGCATGAGTCCAGCTGAAGACCTACAGCCCATGGTGATGCCCCCCATGAGTCCAACTGGAGGCAGAAGCTTACAACAATATCTCATGCAGGCCTGTTTCACGGATCTGCACTGGAAAGGCCCAAAGGTCAGTGGCAGAATCTAAAAAGTCTGTGCCAGCAGGATGAAGGATCTGTGCTAGTAGGCTGAGGGATCTGTACTGGAGCCAGGAAGAGACGCTCAAAGAAAGAAGCAGAGCTCCCCCCAAAAGTACCAGAGCCATCCTGAGTACTAGTGAGGTCCCAAGCTCCTCCGGTGATGAGGAGAGCAGAGCTCCCATCAGGAAAGCCAACGCAACAAGCTTCTCCAGGAGACCGAGCAGTGCACCATCTTCCCCTCTAGAACCAGGAAGCAGTGCTCAGAGTGAGGACCAGAGCTCGCCCAAAGTGAATGGTAGCCATTCTCAGCTACAACAAGGTCCTGAGCTCCTTCTCCATGGAGAACAGCAGAGATCCTCAGGAAAGCCAGCATGACAAGTCCCTCCAAGACAACCAACAGTTCCTTCCAGCTTCTAACAGCACCCAGCAGCTTCTACCAGTTCCCAACAGCCTCCCCCAGCAACTTAGGAAAGGTTTCTACCGCCACTCTGTGACATTATATTTACATTTGACTAGGAAAGGTGTATTCTTTAACATAAAGGAAAATAATTCAAAGCGGTAAAATGAATCTGATTGCTTAACATCATTTCATATGATCATTGGCCATTTAATTAAAATTATTTAAAAAGATCGCTCTTAATTTGTAAAGTCAAAATTAATCTGAAGAATGTTTATTCATTCTAACTGAAGTTTTCAGAATTTTTATTTTAAGAGAAGCTCCACAGAAACACTGTCTCCCAAGGTCTATTTTAATCGAATACTGACACTATTAGTTAAATATCCAATAACAAAAATCTGCTATGCAACATGTCATCTAAACTATGCAGCAATTGATGAGGTTAATCCCATTTTCCCAGGAAGTTGAAGAGAGACAGGTGAAAGTTACATCAACCTTACGGTTTTTCAGAAGTGTGCATCCAGGAGGACTAAGAAATTACCATCTACTTGCCTGTTGCTCATGTCTGTAGCTGGTGAATAACATGGACCTAGGATAGGGGGGTGGGGGTAAAACGTTTCCTTAGATTTATGCTTATATTATATGAAGCACTTCGATTACAGGACAGACTAGTGGGAGTTAAATGAGCAGCTCATCCCTCTGCTGAAGGTCAGTTTCCTGGGATTGGGCCTCGGCACCTATATTACTTAAGCATATCGATGCAATATAGATATGCATTTAGATGCAATCACCTTCCAAGATGTCTTCTTTGAAGTCATTACAGACTGGACCTATTGTCTGAGCTTACTAAAGCAATAAGAATCCTCAGACCCCTGCCAATCTGTATAAATCACTCTTTCATCCGTTTAAAGGTTAAGATCTGTGAGTGATGAAAATAGTTACGCCTCTATCCGCTCCTGGCACATAAAACAATGTTCTGCATCTCGATATAACACCCCAAGGACTCAGAACTCTATGGCGGGAAGGAAGAAGGACTTAGACAAGTGCAAAGAAATAAGGCGGACAGTTAGCCTTACTCTTCCACGTGACAGTTAGAAGGTGTTGACTAAAATTCTGTTCTTAGAGATCTTATGCTGACTAAAAGGAGATAAGTAAAGACAGACTTATTTTATCTACAACCCTTTTTAATGTTTCATTTTGAAAAGTATGTGGTCAAGTGAAGAGAACTTCATCTCTCTGGATATGATAAAGTGCCCTACATCTCAGCTTTCCAATATCTTAGGTAACTGTAAGGTAAAAGATTGAAAAGAAATAAATACTTTTAGATGAATAAAGTTATTAAAATTGATGGTTTAACAAATGATAATACATTAAAATCATATAATCTTTGTTTCTGACTAGATATTGACTGTTACAAATTTTATTTTTAAGTCACCATGACTGAGCATGCATTGTAGGCAGTAGTTTACTGCGATTCACAGTCTTCCACTTTTCATTATGTTGCTGATTTTTTTCCACAGATCATAATGTTGGCCTTGTTCTTATGATTAGACAGTGGTGGGAAGAGTTTGATTTTCCTTTCTAAATCTTGTCTTCAGCGCCACATAAATTTCTGTTTATGGTGGAATTTCATTCCATTTGTGATCTAAATGGATTCTTTAAATTTTTGTTTCTTTTTTCTGGATAAATTCTCCCTGCATTTACTGAGCACATACTGTGTGCCAACCAGGGAGGATGCTAAAGTGAATGAAATGGATAGCTTCCCTGTATTATTAGTTCTATTAGTTCTCAAATATTTAAAAACTGAAATGCCATAAAGGTGAGAGAGAGTAATATTCACATTAGTAATAACAGAGGGGAACTAATTCCCACGTAAGAATGTCTAAGAAAAGCCCTGTCTCTCTGAGGAGGAATCATAAACAGATGTGAGGTGAGGGGGGCATTAATTCAGGGCAGTAGCAGCAAGGGGCCAGGCAGTGTTTCGTGTAGTGCCCACAACATGCAAACAAGGCCTAAATTGAGACTTTCCAGATCTGGGAGAATCTGATTCCCCACCAAATCTACTAGGGTGTATAATCTAACCATTGTCCCCTCCCTCCACTTATCAAACCACTCTTGCCCAAGCTGCCAGAATCGCACATCAAGTTCTTAACTTGTCCTTGGTGTGGACCTCCTACATCAAATAGCTCTACTATCTGAGTTCAGTTTTATCATGTAGAAACTGCAGACAACATCGCTTCCCTCAAACCTGGCTCAGAATGTCAAATAAATGCTAGCTATTATTATTTTATTAGTCTTAATTATACATCACAAATGTTGTAGATACTTGGCCAGTTTACATGGGGAAAGTTGGACTTGAAGGCAGATTTGAACAGTATGTGTTTCATGGCTACAAAAGGCAAGTCAAGCTGGTAAGAGAGGCTGAAGGAGCGATAGCCCAAGTGAGCCTGGAGGGGAAGACTGTAGGGCAAGGGTGCGCGTGGGCGGGTGGAGGTGGCCCACGTCAGGCATACAATAATGAAACTCACGAAGGTGGAGGAAAAGTCTTTTTGTGGGAGCAATAAGCTTGGATCAGTAGAACATAATCTCTCTCAGAGTGACGCATATAATCCACTCATGCAAATAATCTCAAAGAATGCAGCATTCTTTTGACTAACTTCTGATTCCCTGAGGGTGAAGAATGAAGGTGGGGAAGGAATGCTTGTTCTCAGTGTCATAAATAAAATCTTCTAGTGGGGAAAGTATTGGCAATATTTGCAGAGCAGTTTAATGCTCTGCAAAATATGGAGGTAGGAAGAAAATAGAATCAGGGATGTCCATGACCCTTCCTAGAAATGTAGGGCTCCAACCCATGGCCAATTTGAATTTTTGCAAGTCTTTTAAACATCATCATTCCTGAGGGATTTCCAGCTCTGTTGCAAAAGCTTTTCTGTTCCATGGGTCAGTACCAGCCCAACAATACAAAGCTCCTGTAACCACTTATGATTTGAAGCACAAACTCAGGCTTTGCATGTTTTTAAAGCAGCCCTATAACTATGGATTGTTTAAAAATAGCTATACCCCAAAGAGTTTATTTCCAACATCTGACATGATTGCATTTCACAGTGATTTGTTATGTAAATAATGGTAGCAGAGAAGAAATATGAAAAAGCATTGCCTGTTCTCAAAGCCCAATGGGATCAATGCTTTTCTTAACTCTGGATTCCAAATCTGAGACTTGTTTGTCTGTTTGTGGTGTGTAAAATAAAGTGCTGTATGCCTGCCTCAGCTTTTCTTCTGATGCAACAGCAATTTACAAAGGAAATCTTGTCCCTCTATGGTTTCCTAAGTGTCCTTCACAGCCAGCAGTGCTTCAGTGTGAAGACAGTTTTAACATGCTGGCTGCTGGGATGATGTGAGGGCCTTCAAAAGCAGAGGGAAGAGCTTTCTGAGATGAAAATGTCAATAATCCCAGGCCTGGAGACATATGAAGGCCACTTGTTGAACCTTCTATTTCTGGCATTCTCCTGACCCAGAATATCTGACTATGTGGGGGGGGGGCAGGAGAAGGAGAGAGAGGTGGGTAGTAAGGGAAACATCACTCTTAGATTTGTCAGTGGGAAAAAAGCAAGAGACAGACTCTTTTGCCCAAATTATCCTTCCTCTACAACATTATCTTCCCTTCCCAACTCTCCAGTCCCTCCCCTCTCCCTTCCTCTCTCTGCTCCCCTCTTTTCGAAGTTCCTTGCCTCACCCCAACCATTTCTTGAATGTCCACTGGTTGCTGACGTCCTAATTGCTTCTTCTCTCTACAGGTCCTATGCTTAGGGTCCTGCCATCCTCTAATGTCTGTCACCATTCTTTGTAATTCTGCTCTTAGAGGGTGAGTGGGATGGACACAATGACAAAACAAGGAAAGATTTTTGTCTGCAGATAGAGTAACTGATGGGAAGAAGGGCTGGGCCAGTGGAAAAGTCCCTTGAAACAATGGCTGCTTTGTGAGGAGCTTGCCTGAGAAGTGGGGCACACCTGAATCTTACAGGAAGGGCACACAGAAGCACAGAGGAGGGGAGCCTTCCACCCAGGCCATGCAACATGTCCTGGGGCCAGCTCACAGTCAAGGCACAGCTCTGATGCAAACATGCTGTGGGCTTGGGTTTACCATGATAGCTAAGTTAAAAGGGCTAACAAATCGGAATGTGCCTTTGAAACTTAACAAGGGATCTAAGCGTCTCTTCTCTAGAGGTCTCCAGAGGCTTTCCCCAAAGAAGTTAGTAGAAAACAGTGTTTTCTTCCTTCTCTGCATACTATGCCAAAGCAACCACATTTTAAACTTCTAGCAAATAATCTAATGTGTCAAATATATTAAAGGCCTTGAATTCAAACTCTGGCATATACGAGGGAAAGGAAGACTGGGGTTTTCATTAAATACGAGGTTTTTAACTCCAGTCTCATGTTCTCTGACTCTTTCAAATCACCAGCCTTTTTAGTCAGCTCAAGGCCCAGCATGCCTGCTTCATCCACTGTGATGAAAAAATGAATCCCTAAGATGATGAACCCCCTCTTCTTAAACTTCTAGGGTGTTTTTCTTCAGAAAAATTACAAAAATTATATTTATATCCTACCAACTATCATCTTAAATCCAACTCAGACTGATTCAGCCCTGACCCATAGGGGAAAAGGCTGCTTAGGGCACTCTCCTCCCTCCGCCCATGGCTTCTGGGGCAGAACTTGGTTCCCTTGGGTTTTAGGAACAGTAACCTGAAGAATTAGGAGCTTAATTACAAATAGAGACGCTTCTCATCCTACATTAGTTCTATTTCTTTTCAAGTTTCCTTGCTCAAAGAAGGAAAAGGAAACATACATGAAAGAGAAGCCAAAGCCCCAAACCAGCCTCTTAATAGCCTCCCTAAACAAAGAAGCCAACTGTCACCGACCAAACTCTGCTTCGCTGGTTCTTCTCTCCCCATAAAGGAGGCTGAGGCTCAGGTCCGTTCCGGTCCTTTTTCATCCCCCACCCCATTATTATTGTTAAGCCTTTTGTTTTTTTCAAGCAAAGGCAGCAAAACCAAAAACTGAGCGGTAAGTGAGCTCTGTGTGCCTTTCTGAACTAGTATTCTTTCATCTGTTTCTTATTTTTACTGATCCTGAAAACTGAATTACCTTTCAAAGAGAAGAATGGGACCTTAATTGCTACCGACTTTAGAACGGGTGTTAAGTAATCACTGCATAGAGAAAGCTGAGGCTTTTAACTATGTAAATCCTTCACATTACTAACATTATGAAACTAAAACTTTTCAAGGTTTGGCCATAAACAAAATTGCCTTGCAGTAGCTTTACAGTTTTTGTACACTCTCAGGGAAGGCATCAGTCTTTTAGATTTTGTGAATTGGAATTAGTTAAGAGTTTAGGAGCAAAGCAGCATCAGGGAATCCAGCTTCTTTTTTTCCCGCTGTTGGAGAGAGCTGGGTACATGGATGTCACCTCACCTTCCTGGAATGAATGTCAGGGCCTGGCCCTGCAACCACAGACACTCACATGTGAGCAACAGCCAGCCAGTAAATGGTAAAAGCAAAACGAGCTGTGTGCTGGCATATGACTGTAATCCCAGCACTCTGGGAAGCTAGGGCAGGAGGATGGCAAGTTCTCTAGTCCAGCCTGGGCAACTTAGCAGCTGATCAAGATCCTGTCTCAAAACCAAACTAAACCAAACCAAACCAAATCAAACCAAACTGAACCAATGAAAACTGATTTTAAATAAGAGGCATTCCTTATTTAGTTTTTAAATAAATCAGGGCTTTAAAAAATAAACTTTCAATTATTTTCCTCTACCAACTGTAATATCACTTTCCTTCCTGGCTTGGACCACCAACCAAGGTTCCTGCTTCTAGATGTACAGAGAACACTAGCTGTCTTATGAGAACGCCTCACTGGATATCCCATTATTCCAATTTCCAAACCAAAGACAGTTGGAGATGCAGGCTCTTGTTGTATGTGTGGTCTAAGACACGACCTCAAAAACCTGGCAGTTTCTGCACTGCGGATTGTGATTTCCGTGGTGCAATGCCTCCCAAGGATATGTTTCCAAATAGATCTCACAGGCAACTCCATGGGAATTCTGTATCTCCTGAATTGATGACCCTTTCTTATTTAAGTGTAACCTTAAATCAGATGACCTTGGGACACACACAAGGAGGATTCCCAGAGGTGAAAGTCCATCTGGAGCAAAGCAGAAAGAAGAAAACCTTGTAAACTAATGGAAATAAGAAAAAGCTTTTCATGTGTTATCCTTTACATTGCTCTCAAACGTCTTTCCTTTCGGGTACATTTTCTCCTAATTGGCTGGCTCTGATTATTATAATTTATGGTAATAGTAACTCATTTTCTAACCTAGCTTTACTTCAGCAACTCCTTTTTGCCCTTATGCTATTTTAGTTACTCAAATTCTGAATCTCACTGTAATCTTAAGTTTCCACTCTACCACATCTAATTACTCTTATTCATCCTTTCAGTTAATATTTATCACTTGCCCACTAGGTGCAAGACACCAGGGTGGCATGAGAGGAGGTCTCTGCCTACGTCCAGAAACTGAGCCTCTGCCATGTCACTATGTTCAACATCTCGTATCTTTCCCCAGAGAGTGTACCAAACTTCCGATCTGAGTCGGTTTTCCTCTGTTTTACTGATGTCTTCTTAACTGATCATGCCACATCTGAACACAGTGCTCCCTCCTCCAAGTCATTGTACACTGCCTTTTAATTACACAGTTCTTCCCGTGTTGCTGTCCTGCTTGAATCTTTAGTGGCTCTCTGTACCATGGAGAAAGATGTATAGTCCTTCAGCCTAGCATGGCAGACTCCCCAAAACCTAGATATAGTTTTTCTGTCCTACTACTTTTCAAAATTTTCCAAGTATATTTTCTACTATTTTTACACAATGATGAAGCCAGATGGGACCTTTGGAAAGCCTTATGCTTTCATTTTGTAAGTACTGAAGCCAAGCCTCAGAGACGTCAAGTGACTAAGAGGTTCAGTGAGAGGAAAGCTCCAGGTGGAATAGGGCTCATCCGAAGGCATGGTTAGAGACAGGAAACTTAGGTAAAGGGGAGGTCTCCATGGGTCTAGACATTGACTATGACTTTGAAGTTTCTAGGTTTTAGAGGAACATTGAGATGGTTCAATTTCCACTGCCTCTTCATATCAATTCAAGTTCTTTCTGTCTTCCTCACCCTTTCTCCAAAGTGATTCTGCAAGGGGTTGTGCCAAGAGCAATTCCCAGGGGCTTTCACCTCTGTATTCAGCACTGGCCAATCAGAAGTCCCACCTATGCAAGACACATGCACCTAGGCCAGGGTGGCCAGGACCATGGTTAAAATCGCCTGTCCTCCTACAAAACCAGGACTTAGGGTATAGCTCCGTGAAGTCCCTCTCCTCTGAGTTACACGGTACCTATACGTACTTCCTCTGAAGTATGATCTTTGTCCATCCATTAACCTGAAAATACTCACAGAGTGTCTGCTTCAACACAAACTGTGTGAGACAGAATCTTGGTCCTCAAGAAACACACATTTTTATGGGGGCAGAAAGAAAACAACAAAACAGATATATGGCATTTCAGACAGATGTAACTGTTAAGGTATATAAAGCAGAGAAAAGAAAAGAAAGTAAAAGGGCCAGAATGGGTATTTTTTTTACAAGGTACTGGGGTGGTCTAAGTGCTTGTGTTCCCTCAAAATTCATATGCTGAAACCCAGTTTGCAATACAATGATAAGATGTGTGGGGTCTTTGGGGTTAGATCACAAGGGTGCCACCCTCATGAATGGGATTACTGATCCTATAAAGGAGCTGGGGGTAGCGAGCTGCTTCCTTCCACCATGTGAAGGCACAATGCAAGGGCCCCCTGTCTGAGGAGGCCGGCCCTCAACAATGTCTGTACATTGCTAGCACCTTGCTCTTGGACTTTGAGCTTCTACAACTGTGAGAAACACATTTCAGTTGTTTAAAAATTATTTGGTATAATCTATTTTGTGATAGTGGCCCAAATGGATTAGGACAGGTGAACCTGTGACAAGGAGGATATTTAACTAAAGACCATACTTAAGTGAGGAGAAAGGCACATGGACACCTGGAAACAGCGTGTTCTGGTCAGTGAGAAGAGCCAGGGCAAAGTCCTGCAGCGGAAGCACGCTGACTGAGCTCGAAGAGAAGCAGACAAACTCGGAGTGCTGGAGAAAGTGCAGCAAGGACAAGCAAAAGGTAAAGACAGAAAGGAGAAGGGAGTCAGCTCATGCAAAGCCTTGCAGGTTCCTAAGTACTCTCAACTTTATGGTCAAATGGGCAACCACTAGACTTTAAGAAGGATCTAACAATTTGACATGGATTTTAAAAGAATTTAAAGGGCAAGGTTTAAATAATCTGAAAGGCAAGAAGATCAATTAGAAACTAACAACAGTCCAGTTGAAAAATGATGGTGATTTGAACTAATGATGGAAGAAGAATTGTCAGATTCTGGCTATATTTTGAATGAAAAGCTGACAGGATTTGCTGATGATATGGTTGTGGTGTAAGTCAGAAGTAAGGGTGTTATTTTCCTAAGACTTTTGGTTTTAGCACCTTGAAGAATGGTAGTTCCATTTACTAGGGGAAAACACATATGTGAGGGCCACAGAGCCATTTTGATGTGGGGCATCAAATTGGAGACACTTCATTTGGCATCAAGCTAAGATTTTGAACAGGCAATTGGATATTCAAATCTGGGGTTCAGAGGTGAGGTATGGCAAGAGACAGATATTTAGGACTCGTCAAAATAAAGATGGTATTTAAAGCCATAAAAGAACCATCTGGTAAGTAAGCAGAGCCAGAGAGAGAAGGACTCTAGACTGAGTTCCAAAGTCCCACTTTCAGAGATCAAGAAGACAAAAGACCACTATAGGACACTGAGGAACAACTGAAACAGAGAAAGGACACAGAAGGTGCCCTCAGGCTAAGAAAAGGAAGTTTCTAAAGAATGGGTTGGTCAATGGTATCAAATGCTGCTGAAAGGCAGAGTAAGATTTTGTGTCACAGATACATGGTCCTTGAAGCAAAATTTGTATCAATTCATCCTTTTTTTCTCTCAGGGTCTGACATATAGCAAATAACCTATAAATGCTGAATGACTGACTGAAAAAGAGCAATTGCAATCCATCACAGAGAACAGGAGGCACTCTCTCCGGCTTCCTTGCCCTTTAACAAATGCCTGTCCAAGCAAAATGGGGAAAATATAACTACTTCACAGTTCTCACAGTGAAAGCATCCTGAAGCCAAGGGATCTTGCCTCATCAGAGTGGCACCATCCACAGACACTCCCAGCCAGAAGATCTTCAAAGGTTCTATGAGACTGAGACACATGGCTTGGGAAGAAAAGAAAGCAAGAGGAAAAGCAGTATGGAAAAAGAAAGCAAAAAAAGAATGTTCCAAATGATTCTGGGCAAAGATGGGCATCCCTGAGGGAGAAAGAACCTGAAGGATAAGTCACAAGAAACTAAAAGTAAAACAGGGCTGAGGAGAGGAGAGTAACCAAGAGAAAACAGAAATTTATAAAAGAAGATAGAGAAAACTGAGTTAAAAGAGAAAAGAGAATTAAAAGCAGACAGGAAAAGAGTACAGAAACCTCAATGTGATTGGCAGTTGCTGGGAACAGTCTGGGTGCTGAGGGAACCCTGTCCAATTTCTCTGTAACTGCAGAAGGGACTTGTGGCAGGTTGGGGAGAGCCCCCCACCACAAAGCCTCTGAGCCTCACACACACACACACACACACACACACACACACGCGCACACACAGGCTAGGGCCAACACTCAAGTAAAACCAAAGGAGAGGGGGCTGGGGATATAGCTCAGTGGAATAAGCGCTTGCCTAGCAAGCGCAGGGTCCTGAGTTCGATCCCCAGTACCGGAAAAAAAAAAAAAAAAAAAAAAAAAACCAAAGGAGAGTGGCCCTACGGTCACAAGTGCTGGACTATAGGTTGAGCCTCCAGCCTCCAGCTGGCTTGCGCAACATGCATAGCTGCTTTCAACCAGGCGACCTCTTTCATCTGCATTTAGCTAACTGAAGAAATATATGATCTACACATCTCTATGTGTAGGGTCCTGTTTCTTGCTGATTGAAAAATACTTTGATATGAGAAAAGCATCAAGGCAATACAATTTGAACTATTTTTGTTGTTATTATTTTCAAATAAGCTGAGCATCAGTGGCAGCTGAGGTGAAAAATGCTTGAACAATAGGATTCTGACACGAAGCCTGCAACTTAAACAGCATGAAGAAATCTCGAAAGCTGAGCAGTCCCCATTATCTCATGCTCGTGCCACTCTAGTCCAAAAGATTAGTGATGGATGAGTCTCCATTTGTGCAGGCAGAAGAGCAGGCCAAGGCCCTGACAGAGCCACTAATTGCCCATCTGCTTGTTTACACAGCTCAGAGATGGCGACTGGACAAACAACTCATTTCCCTTGAAACTGGACCAAACTGGAAGAAGCCTGTCATATGTGTCAGAGGAGAAGTAGAAACAACTCTCATGGGGAAAAGAGCCTCCAGATCAAAGCCAGGGACCAGCAAGCTGAGCATAGACCGGCTCAAGCAGCCAGCTTTCCATAGAAGCTTCAGGTTCGCCACTTCCTGTACCCTGCTACCATCCCCCAACCCCTGGAATACAGATAGACCCCTATGTGCTGAGGTCAGGACATTTAGGGATATTCAGTGGAAGAATCAACCAAGGAATGTCAACACCAACCTGAGCCCCAAGCCTTGACAGCTAAGACCATGCTGCTCATGGGAACTTCTTGGTCCTCTGAGACCTCACTTGAAACTCAGCGTTTATGATACTGTACAACTCTTTACAAGTTCAGTTTCTCTTTGCCTCCCAGACTAGATGATAAGCCACCTAAGGATAAAGACTCGATGTGCCCTGTTTCCATGGCAAGGTGCTTCCCAAGTAAAGAGCACTCCCCATGCTCATGGTTATTGAGGATCAGCTTATGGTTACTGATGCCCAGCAACTCCTAATGGGATTTCTGGACATTCTGTTTTCTGCTTACATCAGAAAGCTGGTTTCTTAAGAGACCCAGAATATCACTGATGCTCTTGGCAGACTGTGGAAATCAGTGGTGGCTGGCATTTATGAGTCCTTGGAATGGGACTGAAAGGATCCTTTCGAGGACCTTTTTCTCCTTGAAACGAGTTTTGCCTTCAAACATATTATCTCCTCACGAACAGGTAGGAAGTGCAGCAATATAACCACAAGATGGGAAGCGACAACAAGAAAAGTCCTTGATAATTTGCTTGTAATCACCCATAATTAATTACAGGTTCACTACAGACTGTATAAGTGGGAGGGAGAAGACCTACATTGGTAAGGTAACAAAGACAGTTTTGGATTTTCCTCTCTCAACATTCAGAGAGCATACAATGGAAATGTGATAAACAGTGCAGAAAGCCAGGCCTGCGGGCAAAACTCAGCAGTCCCAGCCCAGAGCCCCAGGTCCCCATCTCCTTGTCAGTGCCGTGACCAGCTCTTGCTGAGCACGCATCTGTGTGCCTCAGACTCTGTGTGGGCAGAGAGAGGGCAGCGGAAAGCCAGAAGAGAAGACATGCTTCTGGAGAAGGCTGCAAGCTAGAGCACCTCATGTCCAGGACAATCACATCCTCAGGAGGAGTTCCCAGACTCTTCAAACACCTAGTGGAGGCAGCTCTGTTCTTCCCAGATCACAGCAAGAAAAGAGACATAAGTTGATGTTGGCACCTACAGACATAACAAGGATGGAATGGCACGGCCGAAACCTTTACCCTGCACACGGATGCGTGCGCATGACCAAAATCACCTTCCTCTCCACGCAGAGTAGCGGTGTGAGAGAAATTTTAGATATCCCGTGGGAGTCCACACACAGGCAAGGCACAGGGCTCTCAGTGGCTTTGTTATTTCATTAAGCACCAAAGTACAGTGCTACTTTGTGGGGAGAGGTGGCGTCAGGAGAGAGATTCTAAAGATGAGCAGTACAGATGTTGCAGAGGGAGGAGGACTACACTAAAATGGTGTGAACACAGAAGAAAGTTGCAGTACAATCCAGTCATACAGAGACAACAGAGACTGTCATTCTGGACAACTGGAAGATGGAAAAAGGATGTGCACACAACCTGTTAAGCTCCAAACAGTGTGAGTTGTTGTTCAAAGTTGACTCCCTGACTTTTGGAAGGTACACACAGACAAGAGTGTCACATAACACAAAAGCCTTATTTTACACAAATCTATTGCTCAACAGCAGAGTTATACACAGGAACAAAATTTTAAAACAAATGAACCACCACTATTCATCATAGTTCATTCAGCCAGTGGCTTTCTTCACTCTTTGGCTGTTACATTAGATGTTTTTGCTTGGAATTTCCCCCTCCCCTTTTCCTGACAGCTCATTGATTTTTGGTTTGGACTATCACAGTCCGTGGGAAACAATGAAGACTACTTTTCTAGCTTATTGCTGCCTAAGTGATTCTTGGATGTTGTCCATTTAATACTTCTGAGAAACAAAAAAACACAGACATTATGTGGTATTTTAATCTCAGAGTATATGTACTGTGTCCCTGGAGAAAAGGTCCTACAGATACAAGAAAATAATTTCACTATTTTAAAACAAGACAGGTGGTGTTTCAAATTGATACACATGGAACATGTAAGCAAAACTCATACTCTTTAATATAAATTCCAGATTAAGGTTTCTTATCTACATTTGCAAGAACAGTAAGTTGGTACATAAACTAATAATGGAAATTTTTTTTATTTTCAGTGTGGATGTAGAAGTGGTCTTTAATGAGATCTACACATTCCATCAGCCCATTGCAATCAGGAAGCATTTTTAGGTGTGTGCATAATGCAATTGGTCACAATCTCTTTCTGCTTTTCTGTAGCTCACAGCTAATGTCAACCATGACAGTTATAGAAAGAATGTGTATGGGTTTTTTATCTAAGAACACATTCTAATCCTACAGGACCACAATTTCCTGCTGCATTGAAAAAGACTTTATGAATCTGTCTTCAAATATTCTTTATTCTTTGGGAAAAAAACCTCAACTCCATGGATTTATACTTTTATAGCATGGAGCTCAGCTTGGTCATCAGGTCTTTAAGGATGGACATCGGGCCACTGAGGCAAATCGTAATCTATCAGAAAGACACAAGCTTACGCCGGAATTGAGTGGAACATTTTATTGAAGGCAACAATACAGAAAACACCCAAGCTCCCAATTCTGTTCCCAGTATTTTGTCAAATTTGGTAACCTATTCTATTGAAAAGTATAAAAATAGTTAAATCGAGATTTTAAATTTAGCAGCACTTAATAAGAATATGCAGTTCAAACTTTTTCCTCTCTCGCCTGTGCTAGGAAAATTAATTTTCATGCTTGCCTGTCCTCTCTCCCTTTCTTAATCTTTTCTGTATGAAACCATATTTAAAATAAGAATAATATATGGATATATGAAAGGGCTACCTGAGTAGGTTTTAAAACATTCATCTCTGGGGGAAGGAGGAAGGGAGCCCTCACACCATTAAGTGCACGAAGCATGGCAAAAGACAAATCTGGGAGACTTCCGGGAAGATGGTGACCAGGTGAGCAGCAAAGGAGCGATCCTCCTTGATAAACACTACCAGCTCAAGACAGACTTGGCGAGCGTGAATGCCGGGACGTTGGCTGGGAAGTTCAAACTGAACGTGTTTCTCTGAGCTGCCGGGGGAGACGCGGTAGGGCGGCCCAAATTGCCGTGGCGAGACCCAGGAAAGCCCCAAATGCTGGGCACCAGAGATGCTCTGTGTGGGGAGGGGGCTTGGCTGGGTCCGAGCGCCCTGGGGGCACAGTCAGCTCGATCCCTCCCGCCTCCCGAACTGGCACAGCTTTCCAGCGATTCCCATCAGAAATCGATTTTTTAGCAGCGGGAATGCTGGGCGGTCTCAGATCTCACGCGCATCAGGCAGGCTACGCAGCCAAGGCCCTCAGTGACCTGCAGTCCATGGCCGAGGCGGCGCGAGGAGCACAGAGGAGCGGGGCATCCCACTCCCTCCCGCAGACCTGAAGAGCACAAGGAAACAGAAATGGCGGAGAGCTGCGGATCGGGAGCATAGCACAAAAAACTGGCACTTTGGAACCTTCCTGCCTGCAGGGACTCCGAAAACTGGTGAGCTATCTGCGCTGGCGATCCAATCACCAAGTGAGGGAGGAGATCCGTCCCTATACCTGCAGGGAACCCTGGGAGGGCGGGGGAGCGGTCTTACACACCCCACCCAGGTCTCTCGGTAGGGAGTAGCAAACCAGCAAGCTTAAGGGACACTCTCCCGAAAAGAAGGAGTCATTGGAGCAGCCTCTGCAGCAGACCTTTGCCTGCTGAACTGCCTGGGGAATTTATAGCTCAACATTTTGAATCTGATACCCAAAAATGGGAAAACAGAGGAACAAAACGCAGTCTCAGAACTCAACCCCAACCAGAACAAGTCCTGAATGCAAGGATACAGGGGAACTAGGAAGCCACATACCTGCAAGTTATGAAACAATTGCATCCGAAATGAAACAACTCCAACAGGCCATAAAAGAGCTTAAAGCAGAAATAAGCCACATACCTGCAATGATCTCTCAGACAAAAAATGAACTGAAAACTATAATGGAAGAAGTGTTCCATACACATAGAGAAGAAACAGATAAAAGATTAGAAGAAAATAGGAAACAAATGGAAACGTTACAAGAGCAATTTAGGAATGAATTACCAAGAATGAAAAAGGTCCAAAGAGATTGCCAGGATTTGAAAACTTCCACGGAAAGCTTGCAAAACCCCTTAAATGAAACCGAAGATAGAATTTCAGACCTTGAAGACAGCATGGCAGCTTATGAGCTGAAAGGAAGGATCTCATAAAATTATCAAAGACACAAGAAAAATCAATCCAACAGTTGCAAGATGAAGCAAAACGCAGTAATATTCGAGTAATAGGAGTGAGTGAAACAGAAGGAGACCACACAAACGACATAAAAAGAATATTTGCTGAAATAATAGCGGAAAATTTCCCAAACAAGGTAAAAGATACTGAGGTACAGTTAACCGAGGCATATAGAACCCCAACGATCCATAACCCAAAGAAAAACACACACAGACATATAATAATCAAGATTCCAGATATCCAGCAAAAGAACACAATATTAAAAGCTGCTAGAGAAATGAAACAGATCACCTATAAAGGAAAGCCCATCAGAATCACAGCAGACTTCTCAATGGAAACCATGAAATCAAGAAGAGCTTGGAGCGAGATATTACAGATTCTGAGACAAAACAACTTCCAAACCAGATTGATGTATCCTGCAAAACTCTCCCTCAAATTCGATGGAGAAATAAAATATTTCCACGACAAAGAACAACTGAAGAACTTCATGAGTGCCAAACCATCATTGCAAAAACCACTAAAAGATATTCTAGACAGAGAAAAAAGAGACCACAAATCCAAGAACAACGATAGAAATAACTCTCTAAACAGAACAAGTAATTAAACAGTCAGCAAAAGAAGGAAAACAACAACAAGTAAATAACATGACTAGAATAGGCCAACATATAACCATTATAACCATTAATGTAAATGGCCTCAATTCACAAGTCAAAAGGAAAAGATTGGAAGAGTGGATTAAGGAACACAATCCAACCATATGCTGTATACAGGAAACACATTTTACTCAAAAGGAAATCCACAGGTTGAAAGTCAAAGGCTGGAAAACAATTCTCCATGCAACAGGTCCCCAGAAAAAAGCAGGGGTAGCTATTATGTTTGCAAACAATGTAAACTTCAAACCAAAAACAATCAAAAGAGATAAAGAAGGCCATTACATACTAGTTAGGGGAAAGCTGCAAGAGGAAGAGGTAACAATCCTAAACATTTATGCACCAAACAATGGAGCACCTAATTTTACAAGTCAAATCTTAGCAGACGTGAAAAATCAAATAACTAATAACACTATAGTAATAGGGGACCTAAAACCCCTCTAACACAAAGAGACAGGTCCACTAGACAGAAACTCAGCAAAGAAATAACAGACCTGAACCAAAAGTGTGAACAAATGGACTTAGTAGATGTATACAGAGTGTTCCACCCCACAACATCAGAATACACATTTTTCTCAGCTGCACATGGGTTGTTCTCTAAAACTGACCACATTCTAGCCCATAGAGCATACCTACCTAAATGCAAAAGAATTGAAATTATCCCATGCATATTATCAGACCACAGTGCAATGAAATTGGAAATTAATGACAAAGAGAAATCCAAAAATCACATAAACACTTGGAAATTAGAAAACAACCTCCTGAATAACCAATGGGTCACACAAGAAGTTAAAGAAGAAATTTAAAAATACCTACAAATAAATGAAAACGCAAGTACAACCTACCGGAATCTGTGGGATGCAATAAAAGCAGTCCTCAGAGGGAAATTTATAGCAATGAAATCATATACAAAGAAAATAGAAAGAGAGCAAATAAATAACCTAATGATACACCTCAAACTCTTAGAAAAAGAGCAACAAGCCAAACCAAGAGCCCAAAGAAGGGAGGAGATTATAAAACTCAGGGCAGAAATTAATGCAATTGAGATGAAGAAAACTCTACAAA
>PVLD010007046.1:8802-94902 GCA_004027595.1 Dinomys branickii
TTTAAGACCAAGTTAAATTGAGAACCTGTGTTAATAAAAATTAACCTCGGGCTATATAGCAAGGTCAGTTGAGGCTCTTTGGGGATTATTTTCGGAGCCACGGACAATCCTCTGTTGTCAGCTGCCGGCCTGGGTCACTACCTTGTTTGACCATGCGGCTCCCTGCGGAACCATGGGAGACTCTGTTTCTGTGACTGTCTTTTTTAGTATGTTGTATATTAGTTGATTCTTTTTTTAAGAGAATAAAAAATAAAAGAAAAATTAAAATAATACAGAATTTCAAAACAAGATGACAGAAAACCAACAATGGTTGTTATATTGCATGTTGTTATCTTCATAATTGTTGATTCTTGTCCTGTGCGGTCTACTAATCTCCCTGCTCAGGAGGTTGGGTGACTCACCAAAGATGTGGGATCCTATAGAAAAGGTCCCCTCAAGTCCTGGGTCTTTTTTGACCTTGGAGGACCAAGGCAAAACTATTGCCTGTCTTCTTAGTCCAGTTATCTTTTTAGCTCTGGTCTCCAAACCTCATTTGTTGAACACCTAGAAAGTAAATTATACCTGTATTATAGTAGGAGCAGTAGGTTTAACTGTCTTATCTAGATGCCAAGCACTTACACTGTGACCAGAGAACTATTAATTTTTTGTTAATCATGGTTGCCTTAGAAGTTGAATCTCTGCAGAATGTGAACAGATAACTTTATAAAAGTTTTACATAGGAGAGTTTTACATTAAAAACTTGAGATAAAAGACAACATAACCTTTTAGCATAATGACCATAGTGACATTATTATACTAGAACCATTAAGCTTTGTCATTATCTGAAACACATTGAAGTACTTACCTTAGTATAGAATAGCTTTTATGTTATTTTATGACAACGAACTTTTGATCAAGTTTTTCATCTTTTGATGGGTGCCATAGATGCACTTTCTGTGATTCTTTTTTTGTTTTTGTTGTTGTTGTTGTTTGGGTTTATTTTTTTCTTGAGACAGGATCTCACTACTTAGTCTAGGCCAGCCTTGAACTCACAATGTAGCCCGGCTGGCATCAAACTCACAGCAATCCTCCCACCTCAGCTCCCTGAGTGCTGGGATTACAGGTGTTCACCACCACACCTATCAGGTTAAATAACTCGTACTTTTGCAGGATGATCAGGTCTGCAATCTCCCAAGCGAGTGGATGGCGAAGGCTTAAATACAAGAGACAATTGAAATGATTTCAGGGCTCTAGGAGGGTCTCACTCTCTTGCAGCTTTGATATTCTCTGGGTTTAGACAAAGACTTCTCTGGGCAGCCTGTATTTATTTGGTTTACAAACAAAGGAGAGGGATATTCAAGAAAATGTGGGAATCCAGTAGGATCTTGTGAGAATTTTCCCAAGTAGTCAATTATGTCAATCAGGAGAACTGCTTTATCTTTAGGTTGGTATTTACTGTAGGAGTGTGGAGCCTGCGCTTCAGTCTCCTTTAACTTAATTGGGGTTGGAGCCAGACATCCTCAGCTGTGGCCTTATCTTGTGCTTTGAGGTATCCCAGCTTCACAGGCCAGTACAGGCCTCAGCAGTGATCAGTGACTCACAGAGGTTCATTTGCTATGAGTCTGCTGCCCATCTTCAGACAAGGTACCTAAGCTTCGGACAACTCACAAGTAAACACGAAAAGCCAATTGGTTAATATTAAATCCTGCTCAGAGCCACTTCACAGTGGTCTCCGTCACACACCCAGTTTAGTTTCTACTCTTCAAACAAACTTTGGACTCCTTTAACAGATTTCATAAGGTGTAACTGCACTGACAAGGATTAAGGACACCTTTATAGCTCTGATAAGTTCAGAAAACAGCTCTGATAAGTTTAGGAAACAGTGACTATGAGTGTATCTATTTATATAATAACAAAAATGTTTGTTTAATCAAAGCCAACAGATGTAGATCAAGTTTAAATGCCAGGATCAAATTTAAAGAGATCTGAAATTCTGATCATTTTACATGTTTAAGGTTTAAACATATATAAAAGAAAGCACCTATTAGTCACTTTATGTGTATTAAAATTCTGTAGTCTTAAACTTAATTTTAAAGTTTAGACTCACTGTATAGCTTGGTTTTAGATGTATTCACACACATATGTCCAAATATGTTATGTCATAAACTAAGATAATAGTTTATTTAATCAATCATGAAATGATTATTGAATATGTTTTATAGATTAACATTCAAATATTCTTCAACACTCAATGCTCATTTTTTAGTAATTATAAGCCTAACAATGAGAACACAAGAAACTTATTTTCGTAAAATATAGATCATTTGTCTTAAATCTAGTTTTGTAAGTTTAGCCAATAGCATCTTATATTTTAATCATTTCATTATAGCCAAAACTAATTACTGTAAATGACTCATCAGGACAGTTAACACTTGTTTTGTCTTTTTGAGACAGGGTATCACAATGCAGTTCAGGCTGGCCTTAAGCTCACAATGATCCTTCTGCCTCAGCCTCCTGAGTGCTGGGATTACAGGTGTGCACCACCACACCTGGCCAGTTAACACTTTTTAAAACATTATATATTATCTTTGACCAAGAAAAACTCTTAAATTATGGTACACAGGCAACAACAGACATTATATTGTAACACTGATTTTTTTTTTACATTATCTTGGTTACCTGGATGGAAAAAGACATCTTTATTCTTGCCCAGTGATTTAAATTAGCCTACTGTTAGGTTATATGAACCACAAGCATTTGAGACAATGTCTCCAGTGTTTATTTCTGTTAGCCAATTTAAGTAGAAGCTTTGAAGGACAATGTAAACTTAAAAGTTAACACAGAAAAGTGTACATATTAACCTAAATCATATGTAACCTCAGTATTACCAAACTGTATATCTCTGACTGACGGTCAACAACCACAACCCCTTTCAGCCTGAAGAAGCCAGAGCAGCCATTGCCCTCATCACCCGTTTCTCCCTCATGGCAGTTTGGGGGAGGGGGGATGTGATAGGCAGCTGAGTTAGCTAGAAATGTTATTGGCAGTCAGACAGGGCCTGGAAGGAGCCAGTATGGAAAACAATATACCCTGAAATGGAGATGTATTTGCTGTGAGACAGACCTCAAGACAAAACACTACACAAATGCATCCACATCCCTCCCTAGGGATGGACATCAGGGATTGATATTCTAAATAGATAGCGATCACCTTGAAGAGTCCCTGACCCAAGCCCTTACAGGAAAAGCCCCTGTTCATGCCCACTTGCTAAGTGATTCCCTTCCTCATTTGATCCTGATTTAATCAATTTTACCTGAACAGTTCTTATTGGCTGACCATAGTTTTGTCCCCTCTCACACCCACCTTGTGATTTCCCACCCTTCCCCTTGGACCTGCCTCACCTCATGGTTTAGCTCTATAAAATCCCTAGGAAAGACAGGGTCCTCAGCAACCCTTCTGTCCCTCTGTCAGACAGAAGCTTTCTTTCCCTCAATAAATTCTGCTCTTAACCTCAAAAAAAAATTATCAAACTCTAAAACTTCTAATTTTATGTAAACCTAGAGCCTGTCAGTCAAGCTTTCTTTCTCTTTTTCTTTCTTTCCTTTGTTTATTTTTTGAGGCAGAGTTGCATTATACAGTTCAGACTGGCCTTGAACTCACTTTGTAGCCCAACCTCATCTCAAATTCACAGCAACCAGGGCTGGGGATATAGCTCAGTGGAATAAGCGCCTACCTGGCAAGTGCAAGGTCCTGAGTTTGATCCCTGGTACCACAAAAAAAAAAAAAAATTCACAGCAACCCTCCTACCTCAGCCTCCTGTGTGCTGGGATTATAGGCATGCATCACCAAGTTGGATGGAGCCTGTTAGTCTTTATCTGGTAATGTTTTAAATGAGTTTGGCTACCCTGAAAACCTATATAAATGGTTTTCAAAACCTGTATAAATGGTTTTTCATGCAAATCTCAAAAAGAAAAAAAATAGTTGAGCTAAAAGCTTTCTTTTAAGGGGCTGGGGATATAGCTCAGTGGAATAAGCGCTTGCCTAGCAAGCGCAGGGTCCTGAGTTCAATCCCCAGTACCGCAAAAAAAAAAAAAAAAAACTTTCTTCTAAAAAAGCAGCTGTAGATGCTTTAACTAGTTACTAACACATTAAACACACAGATGGACAAACATATAAACATACAAAATAATTACTATAAATCAGAGTGTGCTGTCAGTGTACTGCCCCAATTGACGATAACAACCCTTTTACAGTTTTGAGGTTTGTAATTATAAACAGAACTCATCAGAACTTTTCTTATAGGTCATCCATTAACAGAGATCTCTTGTAGTAGAGTCAGAAGGAACAAACCCCTTTTATACCTGCAAAAAGCAAAGACTATTTTTAAGAGTCCTACACTAACAATGTATCTTATTGGACCAGCCAGCTATACGGGAGTTTGTTGTTCTGATAGCTACGGTTGTTTGATACCTACAGAGGAGAGGCAAAACTGCTGTTTTGATAGTGACATGTAACTGTTGCCTCTAAAGGAACAGGTCTGTGAAAGGTAATTTTAACTATTTCCTGGTGGAAGGGTTTGCTCAGGCCAAGTTTGGGTGTAGAGATTAGGTAGCACGCTTTGGAGTGAAGTACGTACCGACCTGCCTTGTTGCAGATGTCTGTCTATGCAGTTTCTTCTCGTTTTGTAAAGAAACAAAGGGAGAGAAGACCCTGTCTCCCCACCTCCATTCTGAGTCCCATCTGTTTAACTCTGTCCAGCGCCGGCAGTGGCGGCAGCGGTAAACTGCAGCTGTAAGGCAGTGATCAGAGACTGGTTAGCCACCCACACCGTGCACCTGGGCCTGTCCTTGTGCTCCCAACCCCTGGACTACACTTAGCTGCAGGTCTTCATTTTTCAGAGCCTCAGCACATCTCCAAGAATGGTAGCCCACCTAGCGAGACGTTCTGGAGAGAAATCATGACGAGAGGGAGGCTGTCCTCTGAGCCTGGCACTACAGCTATCTTTTAACACCCGCTTTTGTTTAAAGCTGTTAATAAACTCATAAGGGTCCCTAGGAATGTTCTCTGTTTTATCAACAAACTTATCTGGACTATAAAAACCAATGAGTCTGCCCCAGGGAGCTGCATTTTAGTGGAGAGGGGAGGTGAAAGGAGTTAAATTTCCTGTCCTGTCTGAGGGCAGAAAGGCGGATCACTTTGGGCTAAAACTCTTCAATTTATTCTCTGAGAATTTGGGGATTTTCTAGACCAGTTTTTAAGAACATGACCCAGGGGTAAGTGAAGGTCAGCTGCACTCTGGAATGGTCACAAGGTGAAGGAAACTCACCCTTCTGGAAACCTAGTCCAGGAATCCAAGAGCCGCAGAGAAGAGAACAGCCTTGAACCAAACACTGCTGTGGTCAACGGTATTGTTCCTCAGGAGGAGGGACAGACCATTTCAAGAACACAGAGAATCAAGAAAAAGCCTTTCCCAAGGTGGGTCTCTAATCCTTAGCAAAACATTGACTCTAACTTTATTGCCAAGCAGAAAATTAAACCAATAACCAAAAAACCCTGAAAGATGGCTTTTTAACTTTTTGAGAGAGAAAGAGAAAATCAAAGGGCAGACTGGAGATGCTCCTTTAAGATTTGCATGTTTTGGGGGGTAGTTCTTATTAGATTCACCGAGAGAGGTGGGTTCTTCGACCATATCTCAAAGGAGGGTCTCCCATGTCTCAGAAGGACAGTCTCCTTGCCAGTCAGTTGCAGGAAAAACCCTGCCCGGGTCCCTGGTTGCCCAAAACCCTCTGGTGCTTTCCTGGATGAACAGGAATCTGATTCCCCTCTAGTCTGGGGAGAGGCTATGTAGTACATAAAGGAATGTCTGTCTTTAGCGCCCCTATAGCTGAGCACTCATTTACTAGGGTTCAGAAGCTTTCAACTGGAAAAGAAGAAAAGATTTTTAGGATTGCAGAGGAAAGCACATTATCATTTCCTGACACACTAATAAAAAAGGCTTGTTGCAAAAGAAAAACAAAAGTTCCATTACAGAAGCCCACATCACAATCTCCCACGCTCTCCTAACATGGCACAACCAACCAGCAAAAGGCAACCAGCAAACAGTGAATGACAACTGATTACTTAGGGGAGTCACAATCCAGAATCCAGTCCCAGTATTTAGAGATGCCATAAAATGAAGGCAAACTCTGTCCTCCTTCCAATTTGCTTGGTGAGACCTCCAAAACGACATGGGAGAAATGTACCTCCCAACCTGGTAAAGGTCAGACGTGCTGAGGTCGTGTCCCCTGATATCAAAGAATGAATTCCAAAGGACAGTGGACGTTAAGAGTAGGAACAGTTTGGGCTGGGGATATAGCTCAGTGGAATAAGCACCTGCCTGGCAAGCACAAGGTCCTGAGTTCGATCTCCAGAACCAGAAAATATATATATTTACAGGAACAGTTTATTGAGAGATCTCTCCTGAGAGACAGGAGGGGTTCCGGAAGCAGGTTACCACTAAGGTCCTTTGTTAGGGGTAATTTATACAGCAAAGTCGCCCTGTGGATACAGCATGGGTCAAACTACAGTCAACCTATAGATCCACTATACAAGTAGAGTTGTTTAGCTCATATCGATCTAGTGGGGAAGCAGGTCATGCAGCAAGGGTGCATGGAAAGAACAAAGGCATTGTGGGAAGGAATGGGTCTGATCCTCTCACCACCCACCTGGGGGACTGATGTCTAGTTGGACTTCTTGGTGGTGCTAATAGTAGTATAATTCTGAGTTACTCTTCATCTCTCTGCGAGGCAGGGAAGCCTGCCCATGGCATCTTTATCTTGAGAGATGCTCTTTTTTTAGATGAACCTCCATCCACAATTCTGATGTCTTTATCCTTTCTGCTGATTTCCTTGAGAGGCCAGTCCCTCTCTGACTGTATAATAGTTTCTATCTAACTTGGGTGCCTGTAACAGTGTGCGGTCCAAAAGTCCTGTAAACTTACTCAAGATTCTCATCTTGAGTAGTATGAAAAGAAAGTCATCGAGAAAGATAGAACAAAGAACAACAGGGGCTGGCCAGGTGTGGTGGCACACACTCTCAGCACCTGGGAGGCTGAGACAGGAAGATCACTGTGAGTTTGAGACCAGCCTGGGCTATATAACGAGTTCAAGGCCAGCCTCAACTATATAGCAAGACCCTGTCTCAAAAACAAAAACAAAAACCACCAGGAGCTGTTAGCCCTGAATAACTCCAAAGACTAACAGCCAACAGAGACCAGTAGTGACACCAGCACCCAGAGGAGTCAGATGATCTGGCTAGTTGTTAACACCCAAGATTATGTTGATTTCTTGGTTTTGTGGGGTGTTTGAAGTACAGACCTTTTAAAAATTATTATTATTTTGAGACAGCATCTCACTAAGTTTCCCAGACGGGGCTGTAATTTGCAATCCTCCTGCCTCTGCCTCTCAGAATGCAGGACTACAGGCATGTGCCACAACACCCAGCTTACACTGCATTTTTAAAAATTTTACTTTCAACATTCTTATACAGCCAGATACACATTTGTGAAGAAATTGTTCCTTCTCTCAAAGTCTATTCTGACAGGAGTAGAAGACTGTCTGGGCTGTCCTCCCACTGCTAGGGGAATTACCCTCCCTTTCCTGTATATGACTGGAGTTCTAAGTTCATTGGAAAATGCCTGCCGTTTAAAACAATCACCAAAAAAAAAGTGTTTCTTCTCACGTCTAGGGCACAGCCATACTCAAACCCTACCCTGCCACAGTTTCTAGGCATATCTGAGGGTGGTTTCCTGTTATTGTTTTTTATTTTTATTTTTTGGTCCTTTTTTGTCTCTTGCAGATTCTCTATGTTTTGTTTTGCTTTTTATCTTTTTGAGACAGGGTCTCGCTGTGTAGTTCAGACTTGCCTTGAGCTCACTTTGTAGGCCAGAGGACTCAAACTTGCAACGATCCTCCTGCTTCAGCCTCCCGAGTGCTGGGATTACAGGTGTGCGCCACCATGCCTGGCTCTTGCAGATTCTCTAAAGTGAAACTGCAGCGAGCTTTCCACACTCTTCGTGTTAATTCTCTTAGCTTCCTCCTGCCCCATCTCCTCATGACAAGAGGATCCTACTCTTCCCTTTCCTCTCTGTCCTCTGCTGCTGCTCTCATCTCCCGCCCTAATCGCTGCTCTGTTCCTCACTGGCTAAGCACTCTCTGTGCTCCTCACACACCGATGTCAGACTTCCCTGTGAGTGCCACGCAGATGTGATCCAGCGTGGGAAGGAAAGCAGTCTTCAAGGGCTCCAGTCGGCTTCCGCAGTTACGTGGCACTGAGGCAGCCCCAACACCTGGGAGGCTGAGGCAGGATAATCACTTCAGCCTCAGCACAGAGCAAGATCACACTTCAAAAAAGCCAAGAGCTAACAAGGTGTTAACATCGTTTTCTCAGAATGTCCGTTAAGAATCCCTTTCCTTAGGGTGCATCTGAAAATGGTGTGATTTCAGCCAATAGAGTGAGCCTCGCTGTGACATTCCAGTGAACCACCCAGTGTCCAGTGTCCAGTGTCCAGGTGTATCAAAAACTGGGTTAAATAACCCTAAGTTATTGCAGGCTGATCAGGCCCACAATCTCCCAAGTGAGTGGACAGATGAAGGCATAAATAAAAAATGAGACAATGGAATGATTTCAGGGCTTCCAGGAGGGACTAATTTTTTTCCAGCTTCGATATTCTCTGAATTAGCCAAAGGCTTTTTCTGGATGGCCCATATTTATTAGGTTTGCTAATAAGGGAGGGGGCATACTGAAGAAAATGCAGGAATCTGGGCAGGACTTGGGAATCCTTCCAAGGACCTCCTCCAAGTAATATTATGTTAATTTAGGAGAATTATGCTATATCCAGGAAGGCCTTCACAGCAGGGGTGAAGCTGTGAAGCAACAGCCACAGTCACCTTGAAGTTAATACGGGTAGGAGCCAGGCATCCTCAGCTGCAGTCCACCTTGTCCTTGAGGCATCACAGCGTCATAGGCCAATACAGGCCTCAGCAGTGACTAGTGACTCATAGAGGTTCATTTACTGTGAATCAGCTGCCCCTCTGCAGACAAAATGCCTAAGACTCAGACAACTCCCAAGCAAATGTGAAAAGCCAATTGTTTAATATTAAATGTTGCTCAGAGCCACTTTGTAGTGGTCCTTAACACAGATGGACCACTCAGTGTCCTCTGTGTGGTGGCCCAGAACTGACTAGCTCTCCACATCTGCACCCCAGTCGCTGGGCTGGACCCTCATCTGCTCCCCACTACAAGCCCTGGTTTTAGAAGCCACTTACAGGGGCCTCACGGCCATCTACACTTTGAGCACCTTAGTAACAAAATCTTTACTGGCTGCATAGGTGAGTCCCTGGAAAAGCTGCTGGGGCTGAGAGTTTTGCACAAAGCCTTGGGCAAAGCTGGATGTGTGGTGGAACTCTTCAGAGCTGGCTCACTGTCTCCCTGAGAAATCCTGAATGAGAGAGGACAAAGGGCCAAAGCCAGCTGGATGAGCCGGCTTCTCAGCATGAAAACAAAATCCCAGTACAATCAACTTACCTGAAAATGAAGTATTTGGCTCAAGGTTTTACTGGTCCCAGTTCAGGATCAGAAGAGCCCTTTGCTTTGAGGCTCTGCCAAGCTGGTGGCCCTGCCATGGTCCAGGGTGGAGCAAAACAATCACCTGACGCCAGAAAGCCAAAGGGAGGGGCTGGGGCTGGGGATATAGCTCAGTGGAATAAGCGCTTGCCTAGCAAGCGCAGGGTCCTGAGTTCGATCCCCAGAACCGCAAAAAAAAAAAAAAAAAAGCCAAAGGGAGCCAGGAAAAGGCCAGAGCCCCACAGTCCTCTTGACCTAAGACCCCAACTCCAGCGCCATGAGGTTCTGGTCTCATGGGGACTCATGGTTTGTGGGACATGCCGAAGCCCATGCACAAGTCATAGAAACATCAGCCAACAAAGCCAGCCAAAGTCCTTGCCTTCGTGGAACTTACGTTCTTTTTTAGTAAACTTCTATTTTAACTTAATTTCAGACTTAAAAGTTGCAAAAATATTAAAAATATTTCCTGAGTTTCTTTTTTTTCCTCTCTTTCTTTCTTTCATTCTTTTTTTTTTTTCTGTCTTTTTGAGACAGAGTTTCACTATGCATTTCAGGCTGGACTTGAACTCACATTGTAGCCCAGGCTGGTCTTGAACTTGCAGTGATCCTCCTGCTTCAGCCTCCTAGGTGCTGGCATTACAGGTATGCGCTGCCACATCTGCCTCCTGAGTCCCTTTCATCCAGATTCCCCAGATACTAAAATTTTGCTTCAACTGCTTTATTTTCTCTTCTATCTATATATCTATCTTCTATTTTTGAGTCCTTTAAGAGTAAATTACAAACCTGATCCCTATTGCCTCTAAACACTTCAGTGTTTATCTCCTAAAAACAAGGTGATCCTCTTATGTATGCTTAACACACACGTCAAAATCAGAAATTTAATACTTTATAATGCTACTAACTACCTTGTGGGCCTTATTTAAACTTTATCATTCTCCCAATAACATTATTTATGAAAATCATCAGTTCGGGGTTGCACACTGCCCTCAGCCTGCCTGCCCGTTAGTACCTACAGGATGGATCCGCTTCTCCACCTGTTCCTCATTTTTCATGACCTCGACTTGTTTTTTTTTTTTTTTTTTTACGGTACTGGGGATCGAACTCAGGACCCTGCGCTTGCTAGGCAAGCGCTTATTCCACTGAGCTATATCCCCAGCGACCTCGACTTGTTTTATAAATACAGTCTGTTATTTCACCGAATATCTCTCAGTTTGCTTTGCTACATGTTTCTTCATAACAGATCTGGATCTAGGTTGTGTATTTCTGGCAGAAACGTCACAGAAGTGGTGCTGAGCTCGACATAGGGAACGTTAAAAGGCACGTGACAGCAACTCATCCTCCCACTGGGCGAGTTACTACGGATTAACACTGCTCGATTAACACGGCTCGCTTGCTGGAGACGGTATGGGAATGGGCACTGAAAAATGGAACTTTTAACTTTGCTTGGTTTTTTTCCCTTTAGCCATAAACAACTTGCTGCTGCTGTGCACATAGCAACTCCTACCCCTTCTGCCCCAAAGAAGCGACAGAATACACAGACGCCATCCCTTCAGAAGGCTGGGGCCGGGCAGGGAGGAAGAGGAGGGAGGAGCTGAGGGTGGCAGGAAGTGGCGTGGAAGCTGTGGGGATCTGGGCTGTCTCTTGTGCTCCGCCCCCCTCTGTTCCTCCCTATAGAAGACCCTCACCCCCCTGAACATGCGGACACAGCGATTTGAGGCAAATGGTGCCTCCATCTCCCCAGAGCCAGCTTTAAATAAATCCTTTTTCATTTTTTCCCAAAATAGATGGCCTCTTTTGACATGGTCAGCAGCAAACAGATAAACCTGAGCTATGAGCAAACGCATCTGCCAGAATTCTGTACCCTAAAGTCACACTGTTTCCTCTTATAACTAATACGGATCCTGCAGGAAGTTATCAACATCTGGTTCCTCATCAAAGCTTCACTTCCTCGCCTATTCTTGTGACATACATTATACATGGGGGGAAGAAGGAGCCAGCAGAGACCACTGGGCAGGTGTAAAGGCAACAGGGCATGGAATTCATTATGCCTGGGTTCAGGCAGGGAGCATAAGGCCGTCTGCACTGAACAAAGAGAAATGTGGCCCTTTAACAGGTGGAGAGAAGGCCAGGGACACTAGGCAGGAAGATCCCCATGAACATCTGTGGTCAAAGTTGGGCAGAGGAAGAATGGAATTTTTCATAACTGGAACACAGTAACATAAAAGAAGATCAGTGTAAAAACTGGCAAATCTTGTAGTGTTCATTCACTCATGCTGCCTCTTCCTGGTTTTTTTGTTTGTTTGTTTTAATTTCTATGGGTGAAATTCACATTTTGTTTTAAAAGCTACAAAAAATGCTGCGGCTATAAAGTAACTTCTTACCTCAGCTTTGAGAATCTAATTCAGATCCGTTACATGGTTTCAAAACACTTTTAGGGGGCTGGGGATATAGGTCAGTGGCACAAGCGCCTGTCCGGCAAGCTCAAGGTCCCCAGTACCAAAAAACAAAAGCATCAAAACATTTTTTAAATTTCTAGTTTCTTTCCAGAAAAATATTTAGTAGACAGTTCACAGAGATTAGCACTTATAAGTAACAACTAATAGTGCCTCTGTTTCTTATAAAATTGATAAACTTCCCACATACAAAATGCATTTGCTAAAAGATATGCTTATATGTGTCTCTATAAATGGGAAGCAGTTGGTGCAGTCAAGCCAAAAGCACACAAACTGAGATTATTTAGAAACTGTTCAGAACTTATTTTATATTTTGCCAGTAAATGTAGACTTGGTCATGCTGCAGTAAACCATCAATCCCAAAATGAGTGCCTTGAAGCACCAGAAGTTTGGCCACCAGCCTGGGCACCTGTCCAGGGCAGCCGTCCTCCCTGCGGCTCAGTGTGGGCTTGATGAGCAGGGTGGAGGGAGCTTTCCAGAGCACCCACGCCGGGAATGACACTTCCCTTGAAGTCATTGGCCTGAGATATTCACGTGTTCTCACCAAAGTGAAAAGGAACAGACAAGGCTGATTACCTTGAAGAGCCACGGAAGTAAAGACTCAGACGCAAGTGACAGCTGGAAGTGTCTACCACATCACCCCCAGACACCTGTCTTAGAGTGACGCCACCCCAGCTCTGCTGGACGCCATGAGTGCATTTGTTCCCACCACATTACTAAGGCCAAATGCCGGTGTGTTTGTTTGTAAAGCAAAAAGCTTTCTTAGCTCACATTTTAGTGCTCAAATCTAAGATCAGGCAGCCCCTTGGTTTGGGCCTCTGATGAGAGAGGCAGCTGGCAATGGCTGGAGCCCATCAGTACAAACCACACACACACAGCCAGGAAGGTAGAAGAGACAGACCCGGGCCCCCTAGGTCCCCCAGTCCCTTGGGATCACACCCCCAGTGGCCTACTGACCTCTGCTAAGGCCCCACCTTCCAGGCCGTAGCACCTGCCCGTGTCAACACCCAAGAGATGAAGTCTTTAAATGTGCACCTTTGAGTCTAGCACAGTGGCTCATGCCTGTAAGCCCAGCTACTCTGGAGGCTGAGGTAGGAGGGTTGCAACTTTGAGACCAGCCTGAGCAACTTAGTGAGACTCCATCTCAAAATGTAAAAAATGAAATTTTAAGAGCTGGGAATGCAGCTTGACAGTAGAGCGCCCCCCATTCAATCCTCAGTGCCACAAAGAGAAAGAGAAAGGGAGAGAGAGAGAGAGAGAGAGAGAGAGAGAGAGAGAGAGAGAGAGGCTACAAACCCCAGCAGACAGGATATCAGCACCTATGAAAGGAGGAGGGATTGGTTCTCAAGGATGAGGCAGCCCAGACTCAGTGAATAGAAGGCATGTGGAACTAGAATAAATAATGCAAAGAACAAGGTAAAACAGGCCATAAACCAGAGGGCAGGATCATGTCCAGAGCTTCTTGGAGCAAAGCAAGAAAAGACAGAGAGGGGACAGAGTCATGGGCGATGCTTACTCCAAACCCTGCAAGATGCAGCGGAAGCCTGCATGTCCAGCAAGTCCACAGGACAATGCTAGAGCAGGGCCAGGAGTGGGCTTGGGGTGCACAGGGAAGACTGCCAGTCCCGTGTGGGGTGACAGCCAAGTCTAGGCTGACAGTCGTGACTCTGAAATCAGTAACCCAGGTCCTATTGACTCTCTTGGAGTTGAGTGAGCACAGATACAAAGAGGCAACACAGAGATGGGTCTCCTGAGGTCCTGAGGGGCCACGCGGTGTCCCGAGGTAAGATGCAGCCCCTACTCCCTTGCCTGTGTTCCCCCGGCCTTTCCTGGCCCTCCCTGTGACCCTGGGCATGGGCTGCTTGGATTCCTCATTGTCACTTGATTGCCAGAGCAAGCCCTGAGGGAGAACAACATGGGACTGGGACATCATGTGGTCCGGCCTCAAGTCCCTCATCCTCACTGGACCCCGTGGGTTGAGGCCGTTGCACAGGTCTGACTGTGTTCAAAGACGAGGGGACAGGACTGTAACTGTTCAGGGCGTGGCACATCCTTGATGAGCACCCAGGCCAGGAGATGGTCCCACAGCCCTCTTGGGAAACACAGCCCACCACACATGCTGCGGGGCACCTGGTGTCTCCCAGGTCACAGCCATTAGCCCTGGGTCTCGCGAACTCTTCTTGCAGGCCGCTGTCAGTGACTGTGTGGTGAATTCCATCCCCAAGTCTTTGTGGTGTATAGTGAGCCTTTCCAATCCTCATCGTGGCCCAGGAAGTTCATATTTGTAATCTCATGAAAAGTTGTGGGAATCCTAGCGGGTTAATTTCAGTCTACCTCTTCTAATGCAACCCATGACGAGAGTAAAGATACTAAGGCATATTTGTAGTTATGGGGAGCTAAGGGTTCCTAAGTCCAGCCATGATGGCCATCAGGAACAAAGGCCTCCACCCAAGGCTTTACCCAGGTTTTGTTCATTCATAAAGAAGGGAGTGGCTTGAGGATGAGTGACTGTGAGAACTGTGGGAAGTAGCTGAGTGCCAGGAGCTGGGCTAAGTAGGAGGCCTGAAATCAATATACAGAGAGAAGGACATGCAGAAAGATTAATCTGCATAATACAATTGACATAGTATCTAATGTTTTGGGGTTGGTGCTTCAGCTCTGATGTGTAATCTTTCAAGCCCCAGGAAGTCATAGCTTCTATCCCAAGGCTCGAATCCAGCCTACAGCGTGGAGCATTGTCTCACACATCCCGCCTCATCCTGGCTAACTCGAGGGAGCAACAGGGGGTCCAGGGAAGCCGGAGAAACACATCTTCCATCTCCAAAGTTTGCCATTAGCACCTGGGCTAGACCAGTATGCATCGCTTAAAGCCAATTGAAGGGATGAGGAAAAGTCCCAGCCAGCTCTGTACATATCAGTACATGGAAATAGCGTCAGGCTCAGCCAAAATGGAGGCACTTGCCCCTCTTTCAAGGAGAGTCGCCCAGGTGGTTCTCCACAATGGTGAACATCGGAGGTTTCCAGGACATTAAACTGTGGCTTGTGGCAGTGGTTGGTTCCTGAAGATCGAGTCAGGTCTGCGCTGGGATCCTGGAAGACTGGATTTTAATAAAGACCCCTGTGTTTTTCAGGAAGGGGTTCCTGTGGTGGGACTAGTTCCATCTGCAGGTTGCAAATGAACGAGCTCTGGCCCAATGCGCGGCACCAAAGCAGACTGCGCCCCCGTGCTGGGGATGCCTCTGAGTGGGTGTGGCAGGAGCTGTTCTAATCTCCTGCCCTCCCCGTCTCCTTCTTTCCACCTGTCTTTTTTCTTTCTTGGGTCTCCTGTGATCTCTGAGCACTAGAAACTGGAAGTGCTGGGAAGAAAACTAGAAGCTCTCTGGAGGGAACTGGAAGTGCTCTGGAGGGAACCAGAAGCGCTCTGGAGGGAACCGGAAGCGCTCTGGAGGGAACCGGAAGTGCTCTGGAAACTTGGACACCTCTGGAGAGACCCAGCCCCCACTGTCTTCATTATGACAATTCTGCCTTCCTGCTGTTTCAGGCCTCTCCTCCTCTCTGGCTTTCGTCATCCCCTGCACAATGTCAAGGTTGCTGCAGGTCTGTCCTCCAACAGCAGCCACTCTCTTTTCTGGCATTAGTAGGTCCTAATGTGGCTGTGGAAACAATCAGAAAGCCTGTTAGGTTTGGCACCAGATAGAGCAAGCGACAGAGGTAGATAAAACCAGCCTTTACTGCTGGTGGTGGTGGTGTTGGGAGGTTGCAGGAGATTGCAAGGCCCCTCGGAGGAGGGAGCTGGGGAAGGGATTTTTATTAGATTGAACTAGAGGTGGAGTTAATATGGGCTGGCGATGTGTCTAGGAGTTAGTTGGTGCCTCAGCAAAAGGGAGTAGGCAGCTTATTTTGGGATCTGAAGAAGAACAAAGAAGTATGTGTCCTGGCCAGCACTATTTTGGGGACTGTAGATATCTATCAAAACCAAATGCAATTCTCCCTCAAATTTTGCCTATCTCAATTTCTTCTCTGGCTACTTAGTGACACTCCAGTGGCGGCAGAGATGTTCCATCTGTCACGAGTGTCCACATAGGAGCAGGCCTGGCCCCACCAGACTGTCCCTGCACTCCTCGGATGCCCCATTAAGGTTTAGGACCAAGTGGTTGTTGGTTTGTTGTTCTGGTTTTTTGATTCAACCCAGGGCCTTTGTATTGAGCTATATCCCCAACCCTTTTTAAATTTTTTTTTTTTTATTTTGAAATAAGGTCTTACTAAGTCATCCAGACTGACTTCAAACTTGCCGTCCTCTTGCCTCAGCCTCCAGAGTGCTGGGATCAAGGCACGCCCACCAGAGCCAGCTCAACTTCCTCCTTAAACTCCTTCAGTTCCTCCTATCACAAGCAAAGCTAAGCCACAGGCAGAGTCACAACTTCCTCCTTCCTATTTTTTCCCTTCCCTTTCATGTTCTTTCCTTTTTCTGTAATTCACACATTGACTACAAGATCACAATATATCGTAAAGCTGAAAAACAGAACCCATTTCTCTATTCATTTTTGTGGGGTTTTTGTCTTGTTAAATCCTAAGCAACAATTTTTGGAATTTTAAGAGAAACAGCATTTAATTTAATAAGTAATTTATCATTACAATTGGCTTAAAAAAATCTAATGAGGCCAGGCCAGAGTGAATACAGGAAAGATAAAATTTTCCAACACAACTGTGGAGAAAAACATCAAAGGGACAGAAAAGCATTGCTGTATTTTGCTCCCCTAAATATTTTTCAATGAAGAAATTCTCAAGATAATGTAACCAGGGCTTTTGTTCTTTGGTTGATTGCCTCAACTCCTAGAAAACAGGTTACAAAATATTCTTTATAAATCACCTTACTTCTGAATTGTTAATGGGCTTAGTATTTTGCTTGCACTTTCTGGTTCCTGGGCTCTAGAGTATTTGAAACAGTCTCTTTTATTTTCTCCTAAGTCCTTTGGTCTGAGTACTACAGCTCACTGCATTACCTTAGCACTGGTTGAGAAATAACTGCCATGCAATGGAAAGCCACCCTGCCTTTCCCTGTTAATTATTAGCTGTAGCCCACTACCATGGGTCCCAGAATCTGTAATGTCATGAAACTCTTGTGAGAAGATGAGATCAATCAAGGGAGGCCACCAACCAATGCCCAATGTGACTCTCTCAACCTGCCGGCATCCTTGTCCCCTCTCTGTGGACCCACATCCCTCAGTGCGTGTCCTGCGTGGCACTCTCAGCTCCTACACTGGGCTGCTGCCGGGCCACACTCACCTTCCCTGGCTTTGAGCCCTGCCCTCTCTGAGACTCAGGCCCCAGTCTGAGCTCTTTCCCAATAGAGACGATAGCACCTGGACAGTTGGATTTCAGATGTGGAGGAAGTTTATGCACTAGCAGGTGAACAGCAGCAAACAAGAAGAACACAAAGTAAGCCTGGTGTGGCAGCACACACCCATGATCCCAGCGCTCCGGAAGTGCCTTTTGATAAGGAAATGAAAAACCAAGACAACAAAATTTATGCTGAACAGAGTTCAGAGTGCAGAACATGAAAGCAGAAACACAGATGTATGGAAACGCTGCATAAATTCAGGCGTTTCCTGGTCATGTAGACTGGTAAGTCCTGTAGGCTGATAAATACCGCCAGACTAGTGTTTTCCTGGTCATTTACTTTCTGTGAAGCGTTCCAGAGCTGCACGGAGTGCGGTCTTTAAAGTTTGGATTGCTTTATTTTTTCTAAACCAATCTTTTCACTTTCTACTATTCCTCAATAAAAGGTACACATTATCTCATGCACTAGCATCCTGAAATGGTGTGTAACAGGAGTAATCCAGCATGAGAACCTGAATTCTCTGAATGGAAAACATCAAACAGTACACAGAAGAACTGTCTGAGAATAGTAGGGTTTACCTGGAGTGGGAACCCTGGGCAGAGATTCAGGACAGCAAGAAGAGGTAAGGACTTGTGAACAGGGTGTGAGGTGGGTACACAAGTGATTTTTGAAACACTTCTTAACTTCAAGGACCAGTATCAAGGGCAGCACAGCCCAAGCTCGGACAAGCAGTTCTGGGCAGATGTAGGTCTGCACAGAAACATTTCGCGCTCTGAATTCTGTTCAGCTCAAAAGAAATTACCCAATCGCATGGAATTAGAGGGAAAACCCTGATTTCTACTGATGTTTAGAGCAATAGACCCAGAGCACTAGCATCTGGGTCTATTAAGACTAATGGATGCAGGACTTGCTAAATTTTGCCAGGGAATGCAGATGTCTTGTCCTCGTCAGGAAATGTTTATGTTTTCTATAAAAATACTTATCTAATGACCAGTTTTCTGAGTAGGAAAATGCTCATTATAACTTCACAGGAAATTGTTCCTTAATTTAAAAAACAACAACAGTTCCCCTCATTCCAGATACTGATTAGAAAAATGTGCTGACTATGGAGTTTAATTCTAGCTGTTATTTTTTAAGAATAAAAGAATCTATAACAGCATTTTTTTTTTGTTTGTTTTGCTTTGGAGAGTCTCACTACAAGGTTCAGGCTAGCTTTGAGCTCACTATGTAATCCAGGCTGGCCTTGAACTCCCTGTGTAGCCCACTGAGCAACATTCCTGACTCAGCCTCCCCAGCGCTGGAATTACAGGTATGTGCCACCACACCTGGCAACTCGTAGCTTTATAACAGTTGAGATATAATTCACATGTCACAAAGTTCAGCCCTTTAGAGTACAGTTCCCCGAGGTTGGCATATGCATGGCCATCCTAATTGTTGTCTTTTTTGAGACAGGGTTTCGCTATGCAGTTTAGACTGGACTTGAGCTCACTTTGTAGCCCAGCCTGGTCTCAAACTCACAACAATCCTCCTGCCTCAGCTTCCCAAGTGCTGGGATTACAGCCATATGCCATCACGCCTGGCTTTTCCCCGCTAACTTTAGAGCATCTTTTTTCAGAAACCACATGTTCCTTGGCAGTCACTTCCTATCCCCTCTCCCCTCTAAATGTTGGCAACCACTAACCTATGTCAACCCACAGCTTCGTCTGTACACCATTACATTAAACATGATATATTTTTCTGTGTGGGGGGGACAGTAACTTAGAAACCCAGTGTGAAATAAATGCTTGATAAAGACACCATCCGTTCACTGACACCAAACCCAGAGAAGGGGACTGTGAATTTCACTTGTGATAGTGAAAAAATCTGGGGAAAAACTCTCATATAATACACAGGAATAGACTCCACATAAATCAAGGACCTCAATAGAAAAAAAAAAAAGTCATGGACGTACTAGAAGAAAACATTGTTAAATTCCTCTTTAATCTCAGTACAGGGGAGAGGCTTTTAAACTATGACTCAAAATCCAAAATCAATAAAAGAGTCATAAGTTTGAGTACATAAGTTGTTAAGTTGCATGACACAAATGAAAACACTATAAACTAAGACAACTGACACACCAGGAATATGCATATGCTCACCGTATGCACAAACCTATATTTGCTGTAGCACCGGGATTGTGAAACAAATGAAATGTCTGTGCATAGGAGGCGGCTGAACAAACTGTGCTGCTTCCTACTTGGGAGGCTCCGTAGCTATGAAAGATGAAGCTCTCTATTACTGATACAGGATGCTTTCCCAGTGAAGTGCAGAGTGCAAAGCAGTAGCCATAGCGTGCCATCCTTCCTCTAGGACCACATGCGCGTAGCTACTCACTTGTACAAAAGAAACAAAGGGACAGAAGCTGGGAAGGAGAAAAGTCCGTTACCTTCAGGAATGGGAGGAAAGGGGAAGGAAGAAGGGGTAACGGTCACGGGGACAGGCGGCAAAGAGGGAGAAAGTGACGCTTCTCAGAGTTTAGTTGAGGTGACCACAGCTACAGAAGGGAGGCAGGAAAGTCAGTGACTTTGGGAGGTGGTCTTTTGAGAGGTATTGCATAGCAAATGACAAAATGAACGGCATGCAAACACGGTAGCTTAGTTAGTAATTTTCTTTCTAACCCAGGTATGGGGTAGCAATTCAGAAACCATCTTACGTGCATACTAGGGTTGAACAAACAAGTATCTTACAGAGAGGGAGGACTAGAGAGTTTACTGTCTGAGGATGAAGTTACACATAAGCCAGGAGGAAGGCTACAGTGAACCCTTACAGTGTTGGATTGGTATTGGAGCTCTTACTATGACGTCATGATTGAGATAGACCCTTGGACAAAGATGCATGTACGCAGATTCATGTGGATATGTAAATACATGGGCTATCCTCGCTGTACCAAAGGGCTGAAAAGCAGCAATAAGCCTACTGGACTTGGTTTCTAAAAACCGTTCTCCAAGTAATCAGGGCTCCTTTGGGAGGAGCTCAATTGTGACGCTAAGATGGGAAAATCCAGGACGAACCTGGAGCATCTTGTGGTGACAGAGCATGAGAAAGGTCTCATAAAGAATAGGGCACAAGGAACATGCGGGACACCGGGAAAGGCCCAGACTCTAAATGCTCAAACTGGACAATGTTAGCAAAAAGGTAATGAAGAACGAGATTACAATCCTTAGAATAAAATGAATATCTGCCTATGGGTCTACACTGATAGAAATAATTTAATGAGTACATAAATGAGGAACAGAGAGGTTTTCCTTGCAGAATTCCGATTCATGGATGAACAAAAAATAAGCAAATTTAAAGTTCCCTGGTAGGCAAGAGCTACCAGTGGATACATACTAAAATTAGTCAGCAAAAGCAAAAGGAGAAATACAGCATCTTCACAGAAACAGTCTCACTAAGACATTTGCCGATTTTAAAGGGAAGTGGTAACCGTCTGGGGAGCCGGACCAACACCACTTAGCCAAGTGACCCAGGTCACCAGTACCAGGAACAAGACGGGGAGACGCGTCTGCTCCGGGATGTGATCACTGAGAGGGTGGCGGAGGAGCCCAAGCTGAAAGATGTGCCTCAAAACAGGCTGGGCTTCCTGCCACCCTTGTGAGACACCAGCAAAACTTTGGAAGGTCCTCTGAGAGAAAACGAGTAAGGACAGCAACGGGCACCAGATGCCATGCGGGGCCCTGGAGACAACTCTAACAAGGAAAGGACATTCTTGGAAAAACTCTTGAGACTCTCCAGTCCTTCTCTTCCTGTGTTAATTTCTTGTTTGTATTTATCTTTTATTCTTTTAATTTCCTGTTTTTCACCGTTGTACTGTGGTTATATTCAACGTTAAGGTTAGGGAAAATGGGGTGAAGGACATATTTTAAAACAAAATATGGAATGAGCTAGGAGTGTGACTCAGGGCTAGAGCAGTTGCCTAGTCCGTGGGAGGCTCTGGGTTCAACACCTGCCCTGGAAAAAAGAAAGAAAGAAAAGAAAAGAAAAGAAAACAAAACAAAACAAAACAGGTATTTGGAGAGAATCTTGGGCTCCAAGATCTACCTACAGACAGAATAACGGGAACCTAAAACCAGTCCGGTCTTACCAACCTTTTATTCCTTTCTTAGTTCAAAGTCAGAAAAAAATGCTTTGTTGATCTCTAAAAAAGTAGTTTTCAAAGGGCGTGGTGGTGCACACCTGAAATTCTAGCTACGTGGAAGGCTGGGGCAGAAAGATCAAAAGTTTGAGGTCAAATCTGGGTAAATTAGTGAAATCATGTCTCAAAATAAAAAGTTAAAAGGGGGCTGGGGGTGTAACTCAGAGCACCCCTGGCCCAATCGCAGAGTGCGCACGCACACAGCAGTTTTCCGCTGTAGGGGAGGCGGGGGAGTGTCTCTATAATTTTAAGCATGTTACCACCCAGAGTTTTCAGTTGTGGGGCGCCAGAATTGAATTCTATTCAACCATAAAAAGGGCGGGGAAGCTCTCGGAGCTGCTGGCCCAGGCAGCCTCAAGGGCCAGGGGGTGCTGGGGTGCAGGAGAGATGCCCAACCAGGCCTGGGGCCAGGCGTGAAATCTCAGCAACTTGGACTCCCCTGTCCTCGCCACCCTCTGCCTGCACCTTGGAGCCATCCTGTGTGCCACGCTCAGACAGCAGCTGGGAAAGGGGACTCACTGCAGGGGGACTGCCCCACAGAAGAGAGCCCGTTCCCACCAGCCTTCTACAGCAGCCTTCAGAGATAACTTGAAGTAGCCCACTGAGCTCGCTTGCTCAATCCTTATGGGCAACATTTTGTTTTGGTTTGTTCTGGCTTGTTTTTAAGAGAGGATCTCACTATTAGATCAGACTGTGACAGAGACCACTATGAAGCAGCTCTGGATTTAATAGTAACCTTTACTATGGCTTTTCATACTTAGTTGGGAGTTGTCCGAGGCTTAGGTACCTTGTTTGTACATGGGCAGCTGATTCATAGTAAATGTACCTCTATGAGTCACTGGTCTCTGCTGAGGCCTGTATTGGCCTGTGACGCTGTGACGCCTCAAGGACAAGGTGACCAAGGCCAAGGATGCCTGGCTCCTACCCCCATTAACTAGGCTGCAGGCATCTCAGCCCTGCTGTGAAGGCCTTCCTGGAGATTACATAGCTCTCCTAAATTGACATACTATTACTTGGAGGAGTCCTTGAAAGGATTCCCAAGTCCTGCCCAGATTCCTGTATTTTCTTCAGTAATCCCCCTCCCTTATTTGCAAACCTGATAAATACAGGTGACCCAGAAAAAGTCTTTGGCTAATTCAGAGAATATAGAAGCTGAGAGAAAATTAGTCCCTGCTGGAAGCCCTGAAATCATATTCCATTGTCTCATTTTTTATTTACGCCTTCATCTGTCCACTCACTTGGGAGATAGTGGGCCTGATCAGCCTGCAATAATTTAGGGTTATTTAACCCGGTTTTTGATAAGGCTGGCCTTGAATTTATGGCAATCCTCCTGCCTCAGCTTCCCTAGTACTGGGTTACAGGTGTGTGCCACCACACCTGACCACATGCTTAGTCTGAGGTCCAGATGGTCTCCAGAGACCAGAGCCACGGTTGGCAGGGGTGGGTTGCATGCTACTGAGCCTTGAAGGATGCACTCGGGAAAGCCCAGCTTGAGGCTGTGAGGAGCAGGCTGGGCTCAAGGCTTTGCTTGCTGGATTCTTAGGGTCCCAGCCCAGCCTGGTTCCTCTTTCCTCTGGCAGATGCTACCCCACAAATGTCACAGCTCAACTCCATTCAACACTGCTCTCCTACCAGACAGCCTGGGGCCGCCTTCTACCAGGGCCTGCCATGGTGGGGAGACAGTTTTCCAAGCAGGGTGCAACTCGTGTTCAGGAACTGTCTATGAACAGTTGTTACAATAGGTTGTTTTGAGTGGTCATCTGCTAACAACCCCTGTAATAACTCAGTGCAGAATGAAGTTCTGATGTTTAGGTCTTCACAAACAGGAAAATGCAGAGCTCAGTGTATATCCCTATTTTTGTCAGTGACACAGGACAATCTAGAGAAGACTTTCAGAAATCAAAGTGCCCGTGTTTAGGGTGGAGTTGTATGGGGGGGGTCATCAAATGTACATTCTGGAAGAAAGGCAAAAAGGTAGTATTCTGAGCCAAAGAGCTTGTGTGTGTGTGTGTGTGTGTGTGTGTGTATTAGTTACTGAGGATTAACCCCAGGGCCTTTATACCGAGCTATATCCCCAGCCACTAATCCTAAATTGCCCAGGTTGGGCTCAAACCTTTGATCCTCCTGCATCAGCTGCCCAGAGTGCTGTGCCACAGGCAGATACCACCATGCACAGCTTTGACATATTTTAACTCGGCTCCTATGGGTCTCAAATTGCCATGGAGCAGTGGAGAGGTGCAGATCTAGCTTGGAGCAGCAGCCACCAGCCACCAGCCACCAGCCACCAGCCACCAGCCACCAGCCACCAGCCACCAGCAAGCCACGTTGGCCAGTTCCTCTGGAACCCTTGGAACTGCAGGACCTAGGGGAATCTAAGCAATGCTTCGGTGCTTGAAGCCAGGACCTGCATGACTGCAGTGGTATGGAGGGTCAGGGACATCGGCGCACACTTAGGAACACAGCAGTGGGTTGGTCACGTCCTGTACACATCTGCATTGCTGTTTTCAATTGAAAACACGTCTTTATAGTTAAGAAAATACAAATTAAAGTAGTGCTGGTCTTAGCTCCATTACAACGAAAATACTGAGTGAAACTAGATCAGTTTGTTTGTTTTTAAACTTCAAAGTCTATGTTTTATTCTCCCAGATCTGGAGAAACCACCCGTGTTATTTCTTCACTCTCGTTTCTATCATTGTGTTTTTGCAGTCAGGAGTTTCCTAATCTTTTGTTTCATTTTGTTTCGTTTTGTTTTTTGAGACAGGGTCTCAGTATGTAACCTAGGCTGGCCTCAAACTCGCAGCAATACTCCTGCCTCAGCCTCTCGAGTGCTGGGATTATAAGTCTGTGTCAACCATACCCAACCAGTGGATTCTTACACTTTAGCTACTATCACATTAGAGGGAAGACCCTGGAAATTTTGTTATACTAGAAAGGGATCCTCACTTTTCACACCCTTGATACTAACCGTAGATGGCCAGACTCCCTTCCACCACCTCCAGCTTTGCCTCAGCAGGCACAGCTGATGTCCCAAAGAGGATGAAACCCCCTCTCCAGTACTGGAGACCGCGACAGCCCTCAGGGTCTCCACAGGATGAGGACCGCGTCCTGCGCATCTCTGTCCACTTCTCTCGTTGTTGTTACCAAACTGCATACACTGCAGCGCCCTTTGCATCTATTTCCTGCAGCTTTTTGAGGCTCATTTTGTTTTTCCGATGGATGTAGAAAGTTAGTGTGAGAAATCAAAGAAAAGGCAGAGGAAAGGTCATCCCTTCCTTCACCCCTGGGAGACAGCACCGTTAAGATAATTTCCCCCGGATTCTGTGAGGACGCAGGCTCCTCTGCTTTGTTTCCACGCCGTGTGAAAGGTCTGTGTCCTGCTTATGTCGTGGGGTGGCTATTTGGGAGCAGCCACAGCTCGTCAGAGCACTCACATTACTTGAACTGGTATCAGCAGAAAGTACTGGTTTCTCCAGGCTGCCAGAGAGCACTGTCCCGGCATGGATGACTGGGATGTTCAAAATGATGTCACCAATGTCACCACTTCAGTGTGGACAGCCTGGCCTGAGGTCAGCAAGCTAGCTGGGGCGGCTGCGCACAGAGGTGGATGGTGGCAGCGGGGTGACTTCTCTCAGCATGGGTTGGCACCAGGATGTGTACGTCCGCTCTGGCCTGCACACAAGGTCCTGCTTGCTCTTGTGGTGTCAGGAATGGAGTATCAGAGACCACCACTTCCTTGGCCTTGACCCTCGTGTGTTTGCCCACGCAAATCCTGATGCATCACATCCTGGGTGGGGACAGTGTATTGTCCAGAAAGAAGGATGGCATCAAGTTCAACAGGGTGAGAAAGAAGGACCGGGTCCTAGCACTGCCTGCATCTCGTGAAACTGGATCTAGCTGAGCTGTCAGAGTCCTCAGGCGGCTGGACAGCCAAGCTGCAGAGAGTCCTGTTCTCCCAGGGACTTTGCAGTGGACCAAATGCTCCATAAATGTCTTTATAAGTTTTCTTTACGTTTATTTTATATTTTACTTTAATGAGTATCATTTATTTATTTGTTTGGGAGGGGTTGAGACAGGGTCTCGATATGCAGTTTAAGCTGTCCTTGAATTCACCATGTAGCCCAGGCTGACCTTGAACTCACAGCTATGCCCCTGTTTCAGCTTCTAAGTGCTGGGATCACAGACATACACCACCAGACCCGGCTACAGTATTAGTTTAAGGCCATCCTGCATTCTGCCTCTAAGCTGTATGTCCATCTGTGCTGCACATGTGAACAAGGCTGGTGGCGATGCATACCCTTAGCAATCAGACTGACCACCAACAGCAGGCCCAGGAGGGGAATTTATAAAAGACCCAGAGAAATGAGGGATAGCAATTTTTAAAAATTCTACCCTCAGTAAGGATAACTACTGGGCATAGTGGTGCACCCCTGTAATTCCAGCACTTGGGAGGTTTAGACAGGAGGATCATTGCATGTTGGAGACCAGCCTAGGCTACAAAGTAAGCTCAAGGCCAGCAAATATGTTTAAATTCATTAGTTTATAATGACACTGAATATTTTAGTCATTGAATACTTTTGGTTTTTTTTTGTTTGTTTTGCAGTTCTGAGAATTGAACCCAGGGCGTTTGCACTGAGTGACATCACTAGCCTTTTTAAATTTCTTTTTTACAAATTTGAGATAGGGTCTCCCTAAGTGGCTAAAGTGGCCAGGCCAGCCTCAAACTTGCAGTCCTCCTGCCCCAGCCTCCCAGGTTACAAGTGCGTACCCCCATGTCCCACAAGTCATTGAATACTTTTGAAAAAGACTTAAGAAGCAATTCTTTTTTTTTTTTTTGCGGTACTGGGGATTGAACTCAGGACCCTGTGCTTGCTAGGCAAGCGCTTATTCCACTGAGCTACATCCCCAGCCCGCAATTCATTATTTTGAAAACTGGTAAATAAAAAGGAAGAATCAAACTTTTATTTGCCTTTTTATAGAAATTATACCTTAAGGCAAGCAGATGGCTGATGAGGATTTTCTCTTTTATAAGTCCTGCGGCTGACAAATGAAAAGCAATGTGTGTTAGGCCACCTTCTCTGCAAAGCAATGGTCAAGAAAGGATGTAATCCCAGCACTTGGGAGGCTGAGGCAGGAAGATTACCATTAGCTTGAGACCCTGTCTCAGGAGGAAGACGAGGGGGAGGCGAAGGGGGGGGAGAAGCAGGAAGGACGAAAGTCCCCAGGGCTTTACTTGGGAATGACTGGAAAGGTGAGGAGAGGGAGCAGGCCAGGCCAGGGATGCTTTCAGGCTGGATCCAGAGCACTGTCCGACTGAGAGTATAATGATGGACAGAACCCTACACGGACACAAGTGAAACCAGGGGGCTGGTCTTGTAGCGAGGACCATGTCACCTTGCTATGAGGAAAAGCCAGCAGGTACACACACTGCCATGTGCGATGTGTTGCTAGAATGTGAGGAGGAACTGGGCATGGTGGCACATGCCCGCTGTGATCTCAGCTCTCAGGAGGCTGAGGCAGGAGGATCACTACAAGTTTGAGACTAGCCTGAGCTACATAGCGAGTTCAAGGCCAGCCTGGACTACATAGGGAGATCCTGTCTCAAAAAACAAACAGACACATAAACAAACTATATATATATGAGAAATGAATTCTGACTTTGTTTTTTTTGAGACAGCCTCTCTCTATCTAGTTCAGATTGGCCTCGCACTTACAGCGAACATCCCTGCCTCAGCCTCTCAAGTGCTGGCATTACAGGAGTGCACCACTATACCCGGCTCTGTCTGTGTAACAGTGCACAGCTCTGAGGCCTCACCAGACAGCAACGGTGAGAAGCAAGGCCAGAGGTCTGAGTGCCGGTCAGCCCAGCTCCGACTCCCAGGGGACAGGCAGGGTGCTCAGGGCAGCTGCTCGGTGCAGGTGTTACTGGACAGGCTGCTTCTAAAAGTGGCTCATCAACGAAATGTTACCAAGTTCGGGGTTGCTGGCCTCTCGCTGTGGAGTTAAATGCCGGGATCTTCTCTCAAACAAAGAATTGGATGAAACGAGCAAAAAAACAGTGATGAAGTTTATTTGAAAAGGTAAAACTGAAGAGTGGGTTAGAAACTGGCTCTGTAGGGCAAGCTTGAGCCAAGTAAAGAGAAAAAACAGTATGAGCAAAGATGAAAGTACACACTGTGTCTGGGAAACAGTGTGGGCTATCATGCAGTTAAATACCCTGCTCCTCCTGGTTGCCTTTCTTTCATGCCATCCAAATCTCAGGGCAACCTGCGAGATTTCCAACATCCGCGTGCTGAGAGGCAGTGCTGGGATTCTACGCCTCAGGCTGACACCAGGTTCAGACATCATATTGAAAACCTGCTGGAGTTCTGGGAGAAGTCTACGTGCAGGGCTTTAGGAACTGTTCTGCACATGTGTCCGGGATCATGTAGTTAACAAGCCACGCTCAGTTCCCCAGCCAGCTTTGCCACACCCTAATCCCCAGCCTCATGGGGAGCTAGCTCAGCAGAGCTGGCCTGCAGCCTTGCTGCGTGACAGGGAGCATCTTCCCTCCTGCCGTGTGTCACCATCAACACTGTCCTCTTGAGGAGGTCACAGGACCCAGAACATCTCTCCAAATTCGAGTGGGAGCTCTCTTTGAGTTGTCTGAATCCTAAAGAAGGATGACAGAACAGTCCTTGAGGAAAGTACCTGTGGAATTTCTGTTCAAGCTGCAAATAGTTTTCTTTTCTTTTGTAGTTCAGGCTGGCCTTAAATTCACTGTGTACCCCAGGCTGGCCTCAAACCTGATTCTCTCCTCCTGCCTCAGTCTCCTAAGTGCTGGCATTACAGATGTGCACCATCATGCCCAGTTCCTCAAATAACTTTCAAAGAAATGTTCTTCTGTGTGAAAACAGGAGAGAACACTGGCATCTATTCAAACGGTAAAATACTGAAGCTATGGCAACATGTTTTACTGGTAGTGAGTAGACACAAGAAGCAGACCCTTCTCACCCAGTGAGCAGGACATTTGCCCCTTAGCTGCTGAAACATAAAATTACCTGTTAGATAAGCACAGGGTGTCCACCTTATAATCAAATATTCCTTGCAAAATAAATTTTAATGGTTTAATCATTTCTTCTTATGAATGCATTTTAAAATGTCCAACAGTTCCCCATTGCTAATCATTTAAATTTAATTTTTAAATTTTGTTGTTGCTGTTGGTTGGTTTTTTGAGACAGAGTCTCACCAAGTAGTTCAGGCTGGATTTAAACTTGCTATGTAGACCAGGCTGGCCTTGAACTCTCAGCAATCCTCCTGCCTCATCCTCCCGAGTGCTGGGATTACAGGCGTGCATCACCATGAGTACCTGTTGTCGTTGAGACAGGGTCTTGCCCTTTAGCCCAGGGTAACCTCAAAGTTGTGATCTTCCTGACTCATTTTCCCGGGCTTTAGGTGAGACGCTTGCTTTTAGGCTGACCAATCTTCCACCCTCAAACTCTCTGTGACTTGTCTACCCCAGATCCTCTGCTACCGCCATTTCTCACCGGAAGCTGCCCTCGCATTTCCACGCAAGTGTTTTCCAACAGCTAGCAAGCTGCCTTAGGGTGTGAGGCTTTGGGGTCTGGGGGGCTCAGCAGTTTCCGACAATGAGTGTGTGATGAATGTTAAACTGAAACCTTCAAAAAGAAAAATGACCAAGTCATATCAATGACCTCTGAATAACTTTGATGGAGGGGCCTTATTTTCCTAGTTTTAGAGGTGAAGAAACCAGCTCAGATTCCTTTCTTATCTGTCCACGTCTGTTCACAATGTTCACATTCCTGGGCCCCGGTGCCCTCAGCACGGCCCCATCCCTCTTTCCCTCCATTCCTCCCCTCCTCCTGGGGTCATCTTCCCCTTGGAGATCTGTCAGATTCCAGAGTTGGTGCTCAGAGGTCACATGCCAACAAATGAGTCACCCAGGGTCTTCTCGCCTCCTGTCAGCTCAGATGCAAACTACAGTGGTTCTCAGTCCATCCAATTCAACTTCTTCGTGCCTCTCCTTCTCCTCCTTCTTTCTCTTCTCCTTCTCCCCCTCCCCTTCTTTTATTCTTGTTCTTACTATTATTATATTATTATTTGCATTTCCTTCCTTTGAAATGCTTGCTTATCGTTGGTGCTTTTCTTTTTGGTTTTTGAGACAGGGTCTCACTATGTAGCCCAGGAACTCTTGGCAATCCTCCTGCCTCAGCCTCTTGCGTGCTAGGATTAAGCCACCATGCCTGCATCAGTATTTTAACTTCTGATTCCCTATTTAATCTCCAAAGGACAAAATTACAACAAATTTAAAGATCACACTATTATTTGTGACTGTAGGCTCCAACCACTGAACACAGGAGCAGGCTCTATAGGCCAAAGAGGTGAAGAAAGCAGACCTGGAACCAAAAGCAGAAAGGATTCCTCTCCTGATCGGAAGCCACAGAGCTCTTCCTTATCATGCTGCCTCAGGGTGACTTAAACCTCAGTTTCTAGAAAACAGGGCTCAGAGCTCACCGTGCTACATCCTGAGCTGCTGGAGCTGCATCTGGCTTGGTCAGGAGTCTGGCTGGCTTGGGGAGAGACCAAAGCACCTTCCTCTTTAGCAGTGAGAGGCCGCCCTCCTTGTCACCACAGGGAGGCTGTTGGACCCAGAAGTCTTTCCTTCTGGTGTAAGTTGTCATGTGAGGTTGCACGGTAAGAGTGTGGGGTGTTTGTGACACAGATAAGCGAGTCCCCACTCAGCCAATTCCTTGCTGCCACCCACCACCTGCTTAACAGTTCCCAGCCTCAGTTTCCTGGGCAGGCAAATGGGATGACGACTGTCCTACCCCACAGAACTGTGGAAAAATTTCCCCAAATGACACAAATAAAAAGCATTAGAACCATATCTGACACCCAGAACACGGTCAGCCTGTGTCAGGAAACCAAAGCCACACACACAAAAAGAGGCATCTGCTCAGGTGTGGAGCACAAGTAGTGAATGGGCTTTCTCCAGGTGCTGCCTGCAAGTTCCACAATCAAAATATAGCAAGAAATACGCACTAACCAGCCTCTTTGTCATCAGATAGGAGGAAAGTAAAATTTAAAAAGTCAGTAAGCTCTTCCAAAACTAATGCAAAACTAATCAAACTACACAAAGATCTTGTTCCTCCTAAACAAAAGATATAAGCCTGTGCTTTCCTCAGTGATGAGAGGAGGACCACACCTCACAGGGGGCGGGGAGGGTTGCAGCCAGACCTGCCTGCCTGCCTGGCCCGGGCCAATCAGAGCCCGCAGCTCCGCAGCACAGGGGCGACCTCTTCCCGCCTACCGCTGCGCCTTTCATTTCTGGCAGGACCCTCATCCGGCCACACTGCAGTCCCCGAAGAAACTACTTCTCAGGGTAAGTACTCCGAAATGTAAAACTTCTCTTAGCACTTGAAAAAAGGTTTTCTTTATAAGTAACTTGATTTTCCTGCTTTTGTTCCTAATGTGTCGTGTTTTGAGGTCCAGACAAATGTTATATCTGCTTTTCCATTTTTAACCACTTTCAACAATTAAGCATCGGGGTACAGGTTGTTCAAATCAGGGTAAGAATTCAGCCTCAAATCATCCTCAGATGCTGCTTTAGCAAGAAACACATATGCGTTTTGTATTTATTAACTTGGTCATTGGCTTTTCTTTTTATCTCAAAAATATATCCATGTTTATGCATGCTGGTCTAATTTCTTTGTGCTTTGGAAATATTTTATTTCATCCACTGAAAACATCTAGCAACATGAGATGAGATTTTTGTAGATTTGGCTCATGAAGTCTAAGAATCCTTGACCTCTCATTGTGAAAGTAAGGAAAACAGACCAATATCAGAATTAAATTCAGGTACCGGTACATACAGAGGTGCTTCCTTCATGGCTCTTCTCTCGTGGCTTATAATTTAAGAGCTTATGGCATGGAAATATTTCAATCCAAGCCAAAAAAAAAAAAAATGTAACATCAATATGCAGGAGAAAAAAGAAAAATATATATAAATGATACATATCTAGCATCTGGGTAAATTGATACTAATAATATTTGTTGATATCTGGATGATTAATGCAATATAGTATATTAGTAACTTTAATTTTGTTAAAATCATGGACTGTTCTCACGAGGACAGTGTTTCCAAAGGCAGGAACTAGGTATAAGATTGACGCTAAGATTTGTGGATAAAATCCAGATGCTCAAACCTAGGGCCAAGCCCTACGAAACCCCTAGTGCGAAGGCTGTTCCGTGCTGAGAGCTTCAGGAGAAGCTGCCCGGCACTTGTGAGCCGGCCAGTCGGGCCATGCTCTGACCCTCCTGCCGCCTCCTCCCCTTCCGAGCGGCTCCCAGCTTCTCCCTTTTCTGCTCCCGTGGGGTCGCAAATGGCCTTGAGCAGAGCTGCCGCCGCCGCCGCCGCCGCCGCCGCCGCAGGACACCCTCACCAAGTGGGGCACAGACTCCCCAAACAGTGGGTGCTCAGCTGTGTGTGTGCAGCCGTCGGTGACAGTGGACATGGTCTGGTGTGAGGGCCAGGGATGGGGCTGGGTCTGCCTGGGGAAAGGGACACCTTTTTCTAACTCTACCCAAGCTGCCATGTGCTGCCCATGTGGGTCCGCGCAGGGGGAACACCAATCACCTTTTCCCGGAGCAGCACCCCACAGGAGTCTGCTTATAGACGCCCAGTCCCTGGCACCCCACCTACATCACAGCTGCTGCCCTGGGGTCCAGGAATCCATGTGGGACACCACATGAGCTTGGGAGGGCTCTGAGCCCAGGAAGACGCGCACAGCAGAAATGCCGCCCCCCTTGGAGGGTTCCAGAAAGTTATTTTCTTCTCCACTTCTTGCTGAGCTATTACCTTGAATGACTAAAGACTATTGGATATCTTGTGGGTGGACCATAGGTAACTGCAGTGGTTGGGAATATTTTGCATCTGTGTCTACTGGATATTTTGTTGAAACTTAGACCTAGAATTTGAGAATGGTCCCAGTGCTGCATGAGAATGTGCTGAGTGATCCTTTTGCTTTTTCCTCTCCGTTTTTTTTTTTGTTGTTGTTGTTCGTTTTCTTTTTGTTTTAATCCTTTAAAGTTTTGTGGTAATGGAGTTTGAACCCAGGGCCTTGGGCATGGCAGGCACGCACCCTACCACTGCACCACACCCGCAGCCTCTCCACTGGGACCTGGAACCCTCCAGGAGGGATTTCCTTCCAGAAAGAAATCTCTTCTGAGCAGCTAAAGGCATTTTTCAGTATACCCTAATGGTGACAAATGGCAGTGCTGGATGCTAGGTCCCTTAGCCTGTTGTCCTGGGTAGAGCTGGGGAACAGCCTCACCCCTGGAGACCTTCAGTGGACGGGAACTGCTCCCTGCACACCCCTGGGGCCCCACAGTGAGCCGCCCCAGTCTCTCACATTCCAAAGAAATCAACAGCAGGGAAGGAAACAGAAACTACCAATTTTCACTGTTTGCTGGTGCCTGCTTGGACTGCTCTCGCTACTTGGCGGAAAGGACACTTCCTCGCACACAACCCAGCAGTGATAACCAGGCGGGTCACAGACCGGACCTCGAAGTCACCCAGAGAATGCTGGGGTCCCCAGCCTGTGCTGTGGAGCTGGACAGCAGCCTGTGCCTCCACAGGTGCCAGTGCAGACAGGCAGGCAAGGGAGAGGAAGGACAGTTAGGTTACTGCAGACCAGCGCTCGTTCGGAAGACTTTGGGTGACTGTTATCAAAACCGCAGTATAGGCTTCCTGAAAACAAGTTACAGGAACATGCTCTTCCTGTGAAAGAGGTCGGGGAAAGGCTGCCACTCACTGTTGGCCGGGCCTAAGAGGGCAGAGGTGGCAAGAGTCAGGGCCGGGGCTCTGCCCTGAGATGTGCACTCCCGTGGGTCTCAGACATTATAGAAATTATGCAGTCGGAAATGTCTTAGTCAGGCACCCAGAGAACCACCCAGCGCAGCCTTTTGCACAGTATTTTTTTCTGGAATTTAATTATTAGAAGGCAATGCAAAAAACCTCCAAAAGAGTGGCAGGAAGCCGTCGTCCCCAAATGAGGTTTCTCTCATTGAGCCCAGGAGTCCAGGTGCCGGGGAAACCTGTACTGGGCACTTGGAGGCCTGGGGGTCTGGACCTGCCTTGCCCTTGCCGCGCCACTTCCACCAGGTGCCGCAGGTGGCAGAAAGCAGAGCCCGGTGGCCTCAGATTCAAGGCCTCTCTCAGGGACAGGGCCTTCTGAAGGCCTCTGACCTCCCAGCAGTGACACAGCCCGGACCCCCTCAGGCTCCAGCCCGGACCCCCTCAGGCTCCACTGCTGCCCTCAAAGGGCTTACAGTGCCAAACGGTGAGCAACAAAACCAAGTTATTGCGGCACCCTCACTGTCTATGCTGGTGCCCCAGGCAGTGCTGGCTGCTGTGCTTGCCTCGCGGGGTATGTGGGTCGAAGGCGAGATTCCCCTGGGCTTCAGACCTAACGGCAGCACCTGCCTCTGCCTGCCTGGTTTGCTGAGCACATGCGCGTACATGTGTGTGTGTGGTACAGGGGATAAACCCAGGGCCCTCACATTGAGCTACATGCCCAAGCCTTTTTCGTTTTTATTTTGAGGCTGGGTCTCACTAGATTGCCCCAGTTGGGTCCAAACTTGTGATCCTTCTGCCTCAGCCTCCCAGTGTGCTGGGATTACAGGCTGGCCCTGAAAGCTTGAGTTTATAAATGCTGGTGACACAAGCAACCCTTTGACGACACAGGTGACACAATGGTGGTGCCAGTCCCTGTCTCCTGCACCCCAGTGTCCTGTCTCGATTGCACATGTCAGTGGATGGCTTCCCAGGGCTTGCACAGGCTGTCCTGGAAACTTGCAGGCTTTACACAGTGGGGTCCAGCAGGAGGGGGGGGGACACACAACTGACACAGGTGCTTTAGCTTGGCAGGAAAATGGGAGGAGCTCCGCCCACTCCAGCCACCCCACCCCCATCACACACAGCCCTGGCCCCACCCCCACCCCCACCCCTCACTGCCCCGGAGGGACATGGTCTCCTGTCACTCAGCGTTCAGGTAGACGCTGTCCACCAGTGACCAGAGAGCAGCTCCGGGCCCCCAGCCAGGCTCTGGTGCTTTGGGTCTTTGGCACCTCCTCTGAGCTCAGCTGCCACTGCGGGGATTGAGTTGAAGATGCCAGCACATAACAGTTGAAGCCCAAGGCGCCGCTGAACTGTGCAAGCTGCCGCAGGACATCTCCCCTCCCAGCCGTGGGAGACCCTGCCCTCCACCCACAGTGTCACTTCCTCCACACAGCCCCAAGTGATTTACTGAGAAGAGACCCAAAAATTGCCTCCCCTTCCTACAGCATCTCCTTCTCCTAGGACGCTTGTCTTCTAAATCATGCCCGAGAAGCCTGGATTCTCCAAGCAGCCCCCGTGACACCCCCTCACCCATGCGCTGCAGCGCCCTGGCAAGCACCAGGTCCTGGGTTCAATCCTCTGCACTGAAAAAGTACAAGCAAGTAATAGAGCCCATTGTTCCACACAGACTAGCCTGCTGGCCTCGCCTGCGAAGCCCCCCAGCCTGGAGGCGCCCCAGCCCCAGCTCTGCTCACATCACAGCTGTGTCCCTAACAGGCCACATTTGCTTCCATCGGTTGGCCAAGCCTCTGCAGCCTTCTCTGTGTCAACTGCGATTTTTCCTCTTGGAAGCATTAAGTGTCTGTGTTAGAGAAACAAACCATCACCATGTCATCATCACCCGGTGCCGTCACCACAGAAAGCTGTGGGACCTAAGCATGAGGGCCCCAGCCAGTTCTCCAGCAGACAGACAGCTCTGGCCTCTGATGCTGTGCAGCTGGATGCACAGGGTGGGCTCCAGGCCCAGGGCCAACGGCCCTTGGCTTTTGGGCAAGCCAGCTGCAAGCCTGTGCTTCTGACACACGGTGGCGACTCTGGCTTCCCGCAGCCTTCCCTGGGCTTCAGTTCACCTGCCAGAGTGGCCGGCATGGAGGGCAGCATGGGACACTTACAGGCTTGTTGTGGAGGCCACAGTGAAGACCCTGCAGAGCAAGGTGTGAGGGAGCCCCACGAGCCCCATAGAACCCCAAGGCCGCCTGGTTTCCACACTGAGCCACCCCATATCCCCAAACCTGGAGACTCCTCTGCCTAGGCTGATTGCTCCCGTCCCTGGAATAACTACCCTCCAAGGGGCACCAGATCTACTGTCAGACAGGCGGACAGTCCTCGAGGCCAGTACCAGGGACAGGCAGAATCAGGTGGCATATACACGGATGTTCACCTGTAAATCTTCAACTTCTCTGTGATTGTGAAAACATTTACACTTTTCTTTTGGAAATAAGCCTCTTTTTGATAGACCAAGAACTCCATTGTAAACTTTTTTTCTTAAAAAGATTTTGTACGTTGTTGGGGACCACGAATTGTAAACTGACCCAGTATCTGTTCTAAGCTCTCGCAACCCGGCCTGCCTTACCGGCCTGTTTTGGAATGTGGCAATCACCTTCCTCCCCATCAATGAGGTTAGTACCTAGGAGGAAGGTGAATCTTGGCTCCTTTGTGATGTTAAGCTTGCCTATTCCACCACAGCCTCAGTGCTGTCCCAGGAAAAGCACCCTACTGGCCCCTGCACTGGCTAATAAAACGGTGCTGTACCTGGACAGCAGCTGGGACTCCATGGTCCCTGCTGTGCACCCCTCTACTTTGTCTCTTGTGCTTGTTCCCCTTTCCTGTGGTGCACATAACCCAGGCAGGAGACTGGAACCCACTGCAGGGGTCTCCACTAACCAGCACCCTGGGGAGGTTTGCTAATAGTACATCCCCCCAAGTTTTCATTTTTGTCTCGCAAGTGTTGAATTTGCATTTCCTTAGTTTTCAGTGAGTTGGGTTTTTCATTTAAGGGTCTTTTTTTTCTTTCTCTCTCTCTTTTTTTAATTTGTATTTTTATTTTTGTCAGTACATGTTTGCAGCACATAAGGATTATATTCCTCCTGGGGGGTCTGTCTGAGTGTAGGCTTCTTTTGTGTTATGTTGTTTTTTGGTACTGGGAATTGAATCCAGGACTTTTTCACCCAGCCACATCTTCAGTCCTTTCGTATTTTTAATTTTAAGGCAGGGTTTTGCTAAGTTGCCCAGGCTGGACTCAAGCCTGTTATCTTCCTGCCTCAGCCTCCTAAAGTGCTGAGAGTACAGTGTGTGTCATTATGCCCAGCTTCATTTCTTTGGCATTTATGCCTTCTATTTTCTTAATCTTGTGGCTCTTAACTTCTCTCACTTTACTGTTTTAAGTATATCAACTTTCGTGTTTTTTATTGTGACTATCATCAGTACTGTCATATAATTTATATAGTACCATTAAACTAAGTCCCAAAAAACATAGTGTCTGCATGCTCTACTCAGTAACGGGGGATCCATAGCTCTGAGCAGTATACCAACAGCGATGCTACTCCACACATACAAATACCTCAGAGGATACTTTAGGCTTCTTCTTTTTGTGTTTAAAAAATTCAAACTGAGATTAGGGTCTAGAGCACCTGTGAGCCAGGTGTGATCCCCTGGAGTGGTAGTCACACAGCCAGGGAACTCAGGACTGTGCTTGCCAGGCGGGCGCTATGCTGCTGAGTTATAGCCCTGGACCCCCCGCACACCTGAAGCTGAAGCATCCCTGAGCAGCGCCTGCAGCCATGTAAAGGAGCAACCAGCAGACCCACCTTGGAGACCATTCCTGGAGCCCTTGCTGCCTTGTTTACACTCAAGACAATGCCAAGCTACTAGATGCTGCCAGTGAGTGAGATCTAGAAAGAAACAGAGAGAACGCAAAATAATATGAAAAAATGGGAGCATTTGCCTTTTATTATCCTGGGGAGGGTGGCTTCAAACTTCCAATGATCCTCCTGCCTCAGCCTCCTGATTGCTGGGATTACAAGTGTGTACCACCAGACCTGGTTAATTTGGCTATTTTTAAAACTGCTGGCCGGGAGTGGTGGCACATGCCTGTAATCTCAGCACTGGAGAAGCTGAAGCAGGAGGACTGCTGGGAGTTCAAGCCCAGCTTTAAAACTGTGTGCTAAATTTTTTTTTTTTTTTTTTTTTTTTGGTACTGGGAATCAAACTCAGGGCCTCACGTTTGTGAGGCAAGTGCTCTGCTGCTGAGCTACATCCCTGGCCACGTGTGTTAAATTCTTAAGTGGCAATCTATTCTACCTGGTTCCTTGTACATCCTAAGGGAGTCAGGTACAGCCTAAGAGCTGCATTCAAAGAGACAATGATCAGGAGCCTGGCCCCAAGCTTGGAACTATGGAAACTATGAGAAGGTTCTGTGCTCCCCAGGTCACCAGAAACCCGTGGGTCTTCCTCCTCACATCTGGCTGCCAACTTTAACTGAGAAAATAAACCATAGATTTTTACAATTCAAAAAATAGTAATATCAAGGGCAGCCTGAACCACATAGCAAGATCCCGTCTCGAAACAAAGCAAAATAAAAGATAGTAATTTCCACCTTGCAGAGCTGTTGTGTAGATGAGTCAGACGGTGTGGGCTGACCACAGGGCCTGACATAGCGTGGAACCTTACTAACTGCATTGGTCTTTCTATGTACAAGTGTTTGTGCAAGTCAGTAGAAGAAACGACCCGGCTGTGCTGTATTGTGTATTATGGCCATTTCCTTTATATATGCTTGATTTGTTACTGTTCATTAAACTTGTCTGCAGCTTTATCTAATTTAATATTCTCAGTGAGTGACTTAGGTGGGCAGGTGAGAAGCCACTCCATTCACGGATGCATTATGGAAAAATGACACATGACAGCAGTAGCTGGGGCACAGGCTCAGAAACTAGGACTTGAGCAAACATATTCTCAGTCCAGACCCAGTTCATGTCTTATGACCCAACCCTGCCTCTCTTGAGAGAGAGAAGTCAGGAGTAACATGACAAAAATACACTTCCCAGCCAGGTGCAGTGCTGCACTCCTGTAATACCAGCTGTCAGGGAGGCGGAAGCAGGAGGACTGCAAGTTTGAGGCCAGCCTGGGCTACTTAAGAGACCTGGTCTAACAAAGAAAAAAGAAAAAAAAAAAAGGGTGAGAGAAAAGTAGCCACCTTGGTAAAAACTTCGCTGGAACCCACCGCTGAGGCTTGTCCTACCACACAGTGAGGGTCTGTCAAGCCGTTGGTGATGAGCAGCTACAGGATCCAACTCCTGCTGACTTGCAGTCCTGGGCCAGCCCAGATGCAGGAGAGTGGAGAGGAAAGCCAATCAGAAACGAGTTCCAATGTAGAAGGAGCACAGTACAGTGGTGCGAGACAAAGGGTGGATGTGTGCAGGGTGGCACCAATTTAGAGTTGCTTTCCACAGTCCACTTGCAGCCACTGCCAAGAGTCAGTCATTCGTTTCTTGTTGCCTGGATACCCGCTCCCCACCTGTAAGTAGCATAGGAACAGTCTTACCCCAGGAGAAGCGACCCCCAGGGGCCTCTGTCTGCTGAGGGGAGGATAAAAATACCTCCTCAAGGATTAACAAGCAAGTGCATGTAAATCGCCCCCCTGGGCAGCGCCCGAGCCACTCTAACGCTGGCCTGGCCGTTTCTTTTGCAGACCACAGCTCTGAAGATCGCTCACAATGAGCCAGGCGCCGAGCCAGACACCAGTGGTGGTTGTGACTCAACCTGGATTTGTTCGTGCGCCCCAGAACTCCAACTGGCAGACAGGCCTGTGTGACTGCTTCAGCGACTGTGGAGTGTGTGAGTGTGGGCGCTGTGGGAAGTGACCTGGTGTCTCACTCCTTCGCCCCCTCCTGCAGCCGAGGCTCCTCCCCTAACCCAGCACCTTCAGGCCAGGCTGAGGGGTGCAGGCCTCTCACCAAAGGCATGAGTGACTACGTGCTGGCTCTTTGCAGCCGCTCCGGTCCCATGTGTCGCAGTGGAAAGATAACCCTCAAAGGGCTCGTTGCCTCTAAGAACAAGGCAGGCGTGGTGGCGCATGCCTGTAATCCCAGTATTCAGGAGGCTGAGGCAGGAGGATCATTGCCGAGTTCAAGACCAGCCCGAGCTACAAAGTGAGCTCAAGGCCATCTTGAACTGCATAGTGAGACCCTGACTCAAAGAGACAAAAAAAAAAAAAAGACTTAAGAACAAACAGTCCTAACCTTGTAATAATGTTAATGCAAGAAATAGTTCAAATTTAACTTGATTTTTTAAAAAAGACTGTTCACATCCACCCACCTTGTTGCTCTGTGGTTGCAGTATGCCCAGGACACAATGGAAAGTGCCCCTGGGGTCTCTGCATGAGCTCGGGGAGGAACTGCTTCCCTTTACACACAAAGTTTCCTACATGATCAAAAGTAAAGACTTCTGAGGGCAACTGGCTGTCAGGGGGAGAAATACCTCAGATTTTCCTTTCCTTTTCTCTCTCTTTAGATCTCTTAATTAGAATCACTCTGAGGTCTCAGCTAAGTGAGCCTGGAGGAAGAGAAGTCTGAAGTGGAACAGGGGTGGAATAAAGGGACCCAGGTGCTTTGATCACTGTTCTAACCAAGGCACTACTCTAAAGACCTCTGCTTCCCAGTCTGTTCGCTGAAGTCGACAGAGAATTCTTAGATAAGGAAAGAAAATACATTAGCCTTTAACTCACCAGTGAAATGGAACTTTGGACTGCATCAAGTTAATCATTAGAGCAAGGCTAATGGGATGGGAAAATGACCTAAGGAAGGGAGCAGGGGTCTGCCCATCCTCTTGTGCTGTCTTAGGAGATAATAGCCCCTAACTTTCTGGTCCTGGGACTTCAGTTTGGCTTCTGCGGTCGGAAGTGGGAGTGAAGACAATTGTAGCAAAATTCTCTAAGGATAAATATTTTCCCTGCACCCCTAGTCTTACCACCCAATTAAAAAAATATGTAAGTTCCAACCCAAGTTTGCTTCCACCGGGGTGCAGGGCACGTAAAGCTGAGCAGGTCATCCTGTCTCAGAGCTCGCTGTGGGTCCTCCCGACATCCACGACAGAAACCACACTCACAGCTGGTCCCCATCCCACCCCCAGCTGTGGCCCCTCTCCCATGGGCTCGACCACACTGAAGGCACCCAGCCTTGGGGACACTGTGCCAAGTGACCCGGGGGCCGTCCTCCCTCCATGTGCCTTCCAAGCCGTATTGTCCTTCAGAATATGGGCAGCAGCCTGTCCTCGGGGCCTCGTGGGCGCCGTTCCTGTGGGTGGCCCTGGGCACCTAAGCAGACTGCCCTGGAGTCTTGTCCTGTTGTGTCCCCTGGGGGCCCGGCCAGGGGTAAAGCCTGGGACACAGCCGGGCTCCAGGGCGCCAGGCACAGATGAACAGTGGTGGCCCCACGCTTCCTAAGGCAAGTTCTTCCCGACATGTCTCGGGAGGTAGTGGAGGTGATTTGGCGGCCGCGGGGGTGACAAGGACCCCAAGGTGTGGACGGCCCGTCCCAGCCTTGCCGGGCAGAGCGGTGACTGTGCCCCTCTTGCGCATGTCCAGGTTTCTGCGGCATGTTCTGCTACATGTGTCTCGGATGCCAGGTTGCAGCCGACATGAACGAGTGTTGCCTGTGCGGGACAAGCGTGGCGATACGGACCCTGTACCGGACCCGATACGGCATCCCGGTGAGCAGGCGGCGCGGGGCGGGCTGGGCTCGGCTCCCGCCGGGCTGCTGCTGCGCGCGGGCCACAAAGCAGCTCTCCGCCGGCGCGCAGTGTGCAGCAGCCTTGTCTGGCTTCTGTCGCCGCAGAGGCCTCGTCACCCGTCACCCGAGGAAAGCGGGTCCGCGAAGAGCCCCAGGGAGGCGGGCTGCTCTGCCCGGCGCTGCGCGCTCACGGTGCCACGCGGCGTCCAACGGGACGTGTCAGGGTGTGCACGCGCCTCTGTGGCCGGGCTGCAGGGGGGTGAGAGAGGCGTGCGCACGCCCGCCGGCCGGTGCGCGCGTACAGAGAGGGAAAGGGAGTTATCCAAAGGAAGCGGGTCGCAGTAGACTTCCGGTCCGAATTCTGCGGGGCGGCCAGCACACCAGAGACCCGGGGTCTGCACGGCTCAGGCACAGGAAGGAGGTGTCTAGAAGGATTTCTTCTTGCTCAGGGGCGATCATTTTTTTAAAAGAATTCTGTCAAGGTCTTCATCTGCTGCCCACGTTATAGAGGCCCATATGATTTACTCAGAGGTCAGTGATTTAAATGTGAATCTCACCCAGAGCACATCTACAAGAAACCGCCACAATAACGTTGAGTCAGATACCTGGGTACCCAGCCAAGTTGGCAAATAAAATTAACCACCACAGGAAATGAGGGAATCTGCAAAATATAATTGTGTTTTCTCCAGACAGTGTCTCGACATGTAATGTAGGCTAGCCTCAAACTCACTATATAGCCCAAGCTGGCCTCAAATTTGCAGCAATCCTGCCTCAGCCTCCCGAGTGCTGGGATTACAGGTGCGCGCCGCAGCATCCATCTGTGAAACATAATTTTAGAAACTTATTTTGTTCCACTGAAATTATTCTGCTTTTCACTTAAAATTTAATTATAAAAATCATGCTATAGATAATTGTATGGCAAATTCAAACAGAACTGTGGATAGAAAAAGTGAAAACTGAACCGCTTTATACCCAATTCCACTCCCTAGTGATAAACTCTATTAATTATTTGGGGGGCATTCTTATTGGGATTTTTCCTATATCTATACTTCATGAAATATAGATTAGAGGTAAATATAAAGTTTTGGGTTTGGGAAACTTGTTTTTATTTTTAAAAATGGGTTCATGCTGTACTGTAACTTTTTTCCACTTAATTTATGCTAGACCCCTTTCATGTCAGCATACTAATTCTCTTTAATGATAGCATAGTACCCCAACCATTTTAAATAGCTGATATATATGATTATGCACCTGCACTAATATTTTTTGTGGCCTAGTATCCTAGATCGCAAGGTATACACATTCTGGAAAATACTACCAAATTTCCTCCAGAAAAGCTTGTATCGATTTAAATATATTATCCTATATATATATATATATATATATATATATATACACTAATATTGTGTAGCATATTTTTAAACTTTGCCAGAGAGGCAAAAGTGGTATCTCATTGCTGTTTTAGTTTAATTTTCATTAGATCAAGAAACTTTCAGAAGCCAGTCAGAAGCCAGATGTGGCGGTGTACACCTGTAATCCCAGCACTCTGGGTGGCTGAGGCAGGAGGATCTCAAATTCAAGCTCAATCTGAGCACCTTAGTGAGATCTAGTCTGAAAAAAATTTTCTTATTTTATGGAAAAAAGATAAAACAAACTTTTATAACAATAGGAGAATAACAGTAGTTAATACATTGCATACTGTTTTTTTTTATTTTAAGAATAAAGGAAGAAAACATATTAACAAACACATCCATTTACAAAATAACGTAAGACCAGTACAAACAATACAGAGTTATACACAAAGTGGTAGGAAATTACCAATGGTTGTATTACTATTGATTTCTTCAAAGTGGTTTCTCAGGAAAACAAATAGAGACATGCAGTAATGATCAAACCAGTAATCATTAACTGTTCTTTTCAGTAAAGCAATAGAAGACAGTAGTACAGCTGTTAGCTGTCCTGTATATACATACATACATGATTTCCCCTTCTTTCCCTTCTCTTTTTGCACACACCAGTTGCCCCTTACTTTTGAGCATTTTCCTTTCATTTCACGATGTCTATGCTACCTCCTAGTTTTTATTCACTTTTTCAGGGTCTTACACTAGTGAGACAATACGTTGCTTACACATGCAGGTTTGATTTATTTCACTTATGAGTATGGTCTCTAGTTGTGACCATTTACCTATAAAACCTCAAGTTTATCTTTCTTTATAGCTGAGTAATACTCCATTATATAAAAGTACCACAACTTTTTTAGCCAGTCCTCAGTGGATGGACATTTGGGTTGCTCTCACAATTTAGCAATTACAAGTTGTGCCGCTATGAACATGGGTGCACATGTATTGCTGTGATATGATGTTTTCAGATCTTCTGGGAAAATACCCAGAAGGGGAATAGCTGGGTTGAATGGGACCTCTAGACCTAGTTTGCTAAGGAATCTCCAAACTGATTTCCACAGTGGTTTCACCAAGTCTGCATTCCCACCAGCAGTGGAGAAGAGTTCCTATTTCTCCACAGCCCTCCAGCATTTGTTATTGGTTGATTTCTTAATGGTAGCCATTCTTACTGGGGTGAGGTGAAATCTCAATGTTTTAATTTGCACTTCTGAAATGACTAAGGATGTTGAACATTTTCTCATGTATTTATTTGCCATTTGTATTTCTTGACCTGAGAAGTGTGTGTTCGTCTCAGATGCCCATTTTTGGACTGGGTCTTTGAATTTGGAGGGGCTGATGTTTTCTAATTCTTTATATGTTCTAGATATATATGTCTGAATGACAGTCAGCTAAATTTTTTTCCATTTGTGGGCTTTCTTTTTTCTCTGCAGGTGATTTCTTTAGATGTGCAGGAACTTTTCAGTAGGATGAGATCCCAGTTGTTGATTCTTTGAAGTGTTTCCCTTGCAGTTTGATTTTTGTTCATGAACTCTCTGCCTACCCCTATGTCTTCAAGATTTTTACCTACTTTCTTTTCCAACAGATTTAGTGTTTCTGTTTTAATATTGAGATCTATGATCCATTTTGACTTTAGTTTGGTGCATGGTGATAGACTTAGTTCTATTTTCAGTCTTTGGCAGGTGGCAAACCAATTTTTCCAGCACCATTTATTAAAGTGGCTCATTCTTCCAGGGAGTTTGTTTGGCCCCTTTATCAAAGATTAGGTGGCTGAGTGTGTTTATGGTATATTGTTATCTTCAAAGCAGTTACTCACAGTGCAAGATACAGGCATCAAAATTTTCTCCACTTGATAGGAGCGCAAACCCACCCTTGCAGTGAGCTAAGAGACACTAATAGTATAACTGATTTGATTTTTTTCCTAAAAATTTTTTAAAACTTTAAAAGAAAAAAAAGGACTATGATGTAGCTCAGCAGGAAGGCTTTGGTTTCAGCCCCAATATCTCAAAGAAAGAAACTTTTTAGAAAGTATGTTTTCATATTTCCTGTCAGTTATCTATATATGGTCTATATACTTATATATACATTGTTTCTTGTGGCATGCCATATTCATGCATGAGTGCTCTTTGTTATGATACTTTTAATGTGAACATTAGCAAGATTTTCTTTACTTATTTTATTTATTTATTTATTTATTTATTTATTTTAGACGGTCTCACTATGCAGTTCAGGCCAGCTTTGAGCTCACTTTGTAGCCCAGGCTGGTCATGAACTTGGCCATGATCCTCTTGCCTCAGCCTCCCAAATTGCTGATATTACAGGCATGCACCACCATGCCTGGCTCAATTTTATCTTTTTTAAGAGCAGAATATATTTACTGAGGGAAAGAAAGCTTCTGCCCGAGAGAGAGAGAGAGAGACAGAATAGGGGCCCAAGTGGGTTGAAACAGGTATCAAGATTTTAAAGATACTCTATACAGTCAATTTTTAAAATGTTCCTTGGGGCTTTGAAAAATTAACAGATATTTGAAATGAAAACTTCATCTGGTTTTAATATAATTTGGAAAATTGAAAAGAAGAAATAAAAGTATTCTAAAGATCCTATTATTTTACTTTGGTAGTGAGATATAAATTGGGGATAAAATCTTAAGGTAATCATTAATCAGATAAAAAAGTTGTGACCTATCTGAAAAAGAAAAAACCGCAGCCCTCACATTTCTCTCTCCTTCCCCAGAACAGATTTTTGCAGCGAATCACAGACTTGTGTCACTGCTTCTTGACCTCCTGGTTTGGGGGCACTGTTTAATACACCTCCCACCACAAAAGATAAAGAATTTAGCTTTGTTTCCTCCCCACCCGGACTACACCCTCTCCCAACCCACTCGGTCCCACCCAGCTGACAGGAACGTGACTTTGGTTAATGCCACAGTCCGCACTTATGATCTGAGACTTACACTTCATTGAACTTCAGAGTTGAGTCATGTTGTGACCATGATTGGCTTTTCTGGCTAAACTCTCTTTTTCTTGGTATTAGTAACTATTGTTGCCGGGTGTAGTGGCGCAACTCTACAATCCTAGCACCTGGAAAGCTGAGGCAGGAGGATCACTGTGAATTTGAGGCCAGCCTGGGCTACATACATAGTGAGTTCAAGGCCAGCCTGCACTACCAAGCAAGACTCTCTCTCAAAAAAAACCCCAAAATATAAATAAATATTGTTTTATTCATGAGTCATTTCTCTCCATTTACTTATTTAATATCTTAGCCCCAAATTCTTTGCTAGTTTTCTAAATTTCTTCCCAACACATGCAGATCACCAGACCTAATAGGGTCATTTTCCCGTGACATCACTGCCAGCCTGCCCCCACCCCCACCCCTCGAGCCTCAGAGGCCCGGAGTAGGTTGGGAGGCAAGAGTTCTGAGCTCCTTCTTCCTGCTCTTTATCATGTCTGCACCCTGGTGCTGTGTTTGGAGGAAGTGTAAAGCACAGGAAAACATTTTGGACCATAAAAAGAGATGAGAGTTGTATGGAAAAATGAATGGGTGGCGTTTGTTTCGCTGCACAAGCCTGAAAATCACTGCGGAGGGTATGTTTTACCTTCTTGTTGCTCTTGTTCTCACACAGGGCTCCATTTGCGATGACTACATGGTGACCCTCTTCTGCCCCGTTTGCACACTTTGCCAAATCAAGAGGGACATCAACAGGAGGAGAGCTATGAACGCATTCTAAGGGACGACGGTGAGGCGGCACGGGGCCCGGGACCTGTAGGGTGTGGGAGTGGAATTCAGGGCTCGCGCATGGTTCTACAGTCTCCCAGAGTGCTCTTGGCGCCCTCCTGTGTCTTTCAACCGGCTTGAAGCAAGGTGCCCTGACGGTGCCGACTAGGGATCGAACCCTGTGTCACTCACCACAACAGAGCTAGACAGGACGTGTCCACAGTGAGAAGACCGAGAGAAGGGGCTGAGGATAATACGTGATGCGTGTTTCAATAACGGAGACCGCCCCAGCACTGAGAGAGACAGCTATGACCTAGGCACTCAGGAGGCTGAGGCAGGCTGGGGCCTGTCTGAAAACAAGAAGGGGCTGGGGATGTAGCTCAGTGTGAAGGCCCTGGGTTCAAACCACAGATGAAAGAATGAGAGGGAAGGAAGGGAGCGAGGGAGGGAGGCAGGAAGGAAAGGAAGGGAGGGAAACGGAAAGGATACAGGACGGGAAGTGAAAAGATTAAAAAAAATAGAGTGAAGCGCAGTATAACCCCAGCACTCCGAAAGGCTGAGGCAGGAGAATTCCAAATTTGAGCCCAGCCCCTATTTCAAAATAAAACATAAAATGCATGGGGATTAGCTCATTGCAAAGATCCTGGGTTCAATCCCCAGTACTGCCAAAGACGAGAGAGAGAGAGAGAGAGAGAGAGAGAGAGAGAGAGAGAGAGAGAGAGATACAGACAGACAGACAGGGACAGAGGAACTAACTGAAAAATAAAACTTAACATTGGAAAACAGTACTGACAGCGTGACAGCAGTGAAGTTGCAGGGCAGCCTCTGTCCGGGAGAAGAGTGCCATCTCCCGTACAGGAACCCAGCGTCTGAGTGGACACTGCCCCTCCCTCCAGGGGGCACCCAGGGACCCCTTTCAAGCACAGTGGGGAGAGTGCAGGGATGGATAGTCAGGACTCAGAGGACTCACTCAGCCCAGGCGCAGAGCCAGTGTTCAAGTAACGAACCCTGCGATATGTCCCCAGAGTAGGGACGGGAGGCTCTGAGCCAGCCCCCACCCAGGTATGTGCTGCAGAACCCTGAGCTGGGCCCCCACGTTAGGACTGTTGCTACCCAGCAATTCTCAGCCACTGCCTGTTGAGACTGAGTACAGCGTGGCATCTGGGAAGGGTCCTGGGGCTGAAAGGGATCCCAGGAAGAAACAGGAGATGCAAGAAAGTATGGTTTAATTCAAAACAGCTCATCCATACTGGTTCCTTCATGGCAGCAAGCCTGCCCCAGCCACGTGTGCTGTTACCCCGCGGGAGACAGGTGCAGGGCCTGCGGGGGCTGCCTAGCACCCAGGCTGCTTTCCCGTGAATCTTACTGACTCTGCAAGCCAAAGTTCACCAGAAAGAAAAAGGCTGACTGAGAAAATTCTAAACTATTCTCTGTGTCCCTTCTAGGTGAAGAGCTACAACTTGAAGCAACTGGAACCACCAGACGTCTCCTCAGCCTTAAGATTGGTTTATCTTTCGTAACAGAAAAATGATGGATATTTTTAATGAGGAAAATGGCATAAAAAATCAGATTTTTAAAAAATAAGTGTTGTCTCCTAGCTTTCTCTTTCAGTGTCAAAATTCCTGGCTTATGTGTTTCTTTGTATTTCTTTTTTTTTTTGAGACAGGGTCTTGCTATGTAGTGTAGGCTGGCCTCAAACTCATGGCCATCCTCCTGCCTCAGCCTCCCAAGTGCTTACATTACATTTCAAATACATATCAAATAAAAGATTTTACTAACAAAATTCTTGTTTTGTTTTGTTTTGTGCGTGTGAGATACTGGGAATTGAGCCCTGGACCTCCTCCTGGACCCCTAGGAGACTCTTTATGCATGTTGGTTCTCACTACATGTCTTGGCCCCTGCTAAGTCAGCGCTTTCATCCACAAGTGTTAGGAGAGAGCTCAAAAGACGCTAGATACCTGCTCTGTGCCCGGAATGGGACATCAGTCACACCTGCCCCTTTGCCTGTCGCTTGTCAGTCTGCTAGCCTGGCCAGCCTTCAAGTGAGAAACGCCATCTATCCGAATAGTCTACCCTGGCCCAAACGCAGTGGTATTTGGGAGGTTCAGCCTAACTGCTGCCTAGAGCTTGATGATAATGGCAAAGTTATAAAACACACGACTGCCGGAATTCAAGTTAGCCCATGTCCCAGTCCAAAGGTGGAAGGCGTGGCCCCCTTTCAAAGGGCTCAAGACTCTCCTAGGAAGAGCCCTAGCCGCCCTGGGAATTTGTCTCATCTTCCCTTGCATGTGGCCTTATTTGTCAGAAGCATCCGGTCACCTAGAGTGGCCTGGGTAGACAGACACTTACGGTCTGATGGCTATGACCAGGCACCAGCCCCTGCCCGATAGAGCCAGCGTGAAGCAGACCATGGCGAGGCTCTACTGGAACTTGGGTATAGAAAGCATCAAAGGGGAAATAAAGTAGAACTTAGAAATCCATTTTCCTGCCTCTCAGCCTTGAGCAGTTCCCCTCAAATTCCTTCTGCCTGTACCTGTTGACCTCTAAGTCCTATGACTGTTCTGGAATCTATTTTTTTCAAAAGATCCAGATAAGGTTGGTAGGTGTGTTCCTGAAGTCCCGGAATTCCTGAAATCTGCCTTGTTTCACAGCTAAGTTGTAAACCTGTCACTGGTGAATGACTGCTTGCTGTGACCTCGCATGCCCTTCCAGGCCCAGCCCGAGTGTTGCCCTCCCAACAAGGGGGCCTCCTGCCAAGAGGCCCTTTTGAATATAAGGTGTCAGAGAGAGTAATGAAAATTGCATTATCAAACTCATGACTCAGTTTTGGTTCAATATTGATGTATAAATGTGTGGATGAGACAATTATTTCCACATTTTCTGTCCTGTTGGCCCTCCCGTGCCGAGTCCCCATTTTATCCGTCAGGGTGGGGGAGGAGGAGATGGAGGCAAAGCTTGCCGCCTTGCAGATGTCTTGCTAAAGTCCAGGGAGACGAAGCATCAAAGTCCAGAGGGTGGAGAGCTTGGGGAGGGGGTGTACGTGCTTTGTAGGCCTCTCCCAGTCCAGTCCGCTCTGCCACACTGTGGGGTCCCCTTAGTCAACCAGTGCTATCCTCTCCCAGGGCGCTGGGAGACCAGAGCCTACATGCTCTACACCTGCATGGCAGGGGCTGCGTCCCAGCCAGGAGCTAGGGCCACGGCCGCCGCACAGCACACAGCCACGCCGTCCCTTCACAGGCAGGGTGTCCCTTCAGTGCATTGGTGGCACTGTCTTCCTGAGCATGCTGGGACACGACCCTGACCACCCACCCAGAACACTGCTCCTTAGTCCCTGACCCAGGTGCCCTAGGGCCGAATCTCTAACACAATCTTGGAGATGCTGCGAAGTGGCACAGCCTGTGGGTTTGCCAGGGCCCAGGGTGCTGCAGGGAAGAACACAGCTTTTCACGGATCGAGTCCATCTGGACGGACCCGCACCTCCTCCCCTCAGGCCCAGCAGTGTCACTTACCCAGATGCGCAAGGTCACATCTAGGGAGCACCACAGGGCAGCCCCATTCACACCCCTGACCGCTTCTCCCTCCCTCTGGTCTTCACGGTTTCCTGCCTCTGCACCCTGCTGCCTGCCCAAGTTACTTGGCAAACTGTCTGAAAAGCAGGCTCCAGCATTTCCCCGATTCTTTCCAGGCTGCCTCCGTCTATCCCCGCAGCCCACTCTCCTGCCTCTTTCTTCCTGCAAAATTCCCAGTTTCTCCAGCCTTTACCACACACGTTCTTAGCATTTTGAAACCCAGTAGTTGGTTGCTATAACCTGGGGAGGAACTGGATTTTAGACATTAGCCTGGGACCCTGGGGCGGTCACAGTTGCCTAGCAGTTCCAGGAGGTTTCTTCGTTTTGTTTTGTTTTGTTTGTTGGTTCTTTGCAGTTTTCTATGTACACAATCACGACAGCTGTGAAGACCCTTTTATTCATCTCTCCCAATTTGTGTAAGCTTTTATTCCCTTTCTTGTCTTACTATCTTAGCTAGGAAATCCAGGATGATGCTAAGAAAGTGATATAAGAGGGGCCTCATTCCAAAGGTGAGGTGAAACTTAACTGTCGCCATGTGGGAAGGAATTAGGGCTAGGCCTGGTGACCTGTGCCTGTAGTCCTGGCTACTCAGGAAGCTGAAGCAGGAAGACTGCTTGTGGCCAGGAGTTTGAGACCAGTGTGAGTGACACAACTGAGATTTGTCTCAAAGCAGCACATAAATGTGACCTATTAGACGGTAGGGTTGGGTTTCTTTGTAGATGTTCTTTATCAAGTTGAAGTTCACCTATATTCCTAGTTTACAGTTTTTATCAAAAATGAGTATTGGACTTTTTGTCAGATGCCTTTCTGTATCTATCAATACCGTCATTCGATTTTTGTTCATTAGCTTGTTAATGATGCTTACATTAATCAATTTTGTAACGTTAAGCCAGCCTTCCATACCTAGAATAAATGCCACTTGGTTATAGTGTATAGTGTATGTGGGGATTTGATTTGCTTCTGTTTTGTTAAGGAACTTTGCATAGGGGCTACAGCTTCCCTTCTTTTCTGTTTTTTGAGACAAGGTCTCACTATGCAGTTCAGGCTGGCCTCAGATTCTACACAATCTCGTCTCTGCCTCCCAAGTGCTGAGATTACAGGCATGCATGACCCGTTCGGCTGTTTTCCTTTATTTTATCTGGTTTTGGTAAGGCTGGCATCAGAATGCATTAAGATGTGTTCCCTCTGCTTCTATGTTTTGGCAGTGATTGGAAAGAACTGGTACGATTCCTTTCTTAAATATTTGGTGGGATTCACCAGAGAACACCTCAGGACCTGGTACTTTGTTTGGGCAGGATATTGTTGATGGACTTCAACAGATCAAGGTGCATGCAGGTCATCTGTGTGATTTTGCGTGAGGTGAGGGATGATGGTCTTTCAGGGCGCTGGTCCATTCCCTTGGTTATTGAAGTGCGGACACAGGACACTGAGCAGGTCCTAGTAGTCCTTTTACTATTCATGGCACCTGTGCTGATGACCTCTCTTTCACTTCTGGTATTATACTTTCGTATTTTTTATCTTAGCCTGCACAGAGACTTGCTAATTTTATCTTTATAAAGAATCAGCTTTTGGTTTTACTGATTTGCTCTATTAACTTCCAAGTTTCTCACTGCTTTCTAATCTCATCTGCTCTAATTTTTATTAGCTTTTCTTCTACTTGTATTTATTTATTTATTTATTTTTTGTCTTTTTGAGACAGGGTCTCGCTATGCAGTCCAAGCTGGCCTTGAGCTCACTTTGTAGCCCAGGCTGGTCTCGAACTTGCAATGATCCTCCTGGCTTACCCTCCCAAGTGCTGGGATTACAGGCATGTGCCACCATGCCTGGTTCTCCTGTTTTAGGTTTTCTTAGGAATTCCCTCTTCAACAGTCTGTGTCTTGCAGCGCTCAGTCACACTCTTATTCTTATACTGGATCCCTGTGGATATAAACAGGACTTTGGGGAGGAGTCTGTATCACTGTATCTCTGGCTTTGGCCTGATTCCTGGGGCTGCGATCTTCAGAAGGGGTTTTGTTCTGTTTTGTTTTCCTTCCCTTATGTGAGACAAAGAAAGCAGCTGGAGGCTGTCCTTTTTCTCTGTCACCCGGGCTCTAGCAACTCGAGCTCCCCTTGCAGGGAACACCTTCTATACAGAGAAGGCCTGGGTTCTGGGTCCATTTTACCAGCTACTCCCCGGCCCCCTCTGGATCCCAGTACACTTCAGAGCAGCTGCTTTGCTCGCTCTCCTGCAGGAAATTCAAACAGGTCCCACCCTTGATGGTGACAGCCTGGCAGGCATACCAGGGCCACAGCTCAGGCCACTGTTGTGGCTACTGGGCCAGCGTTCTAAGGTCACTGGTGCCAACAGCACCCCGCCAGTAAGGTGGTCTCCTCCGTTTTGGGGTGGTGTGCTCCAGTGACAATTCTTTGATGGATGTAGGAAAAGCCATTAATTTTTAGTCGGTTTAGCCCTTTTTGTGGTTGCTGTGAGGAAAGTACAGTACACTGACTTCCTTTAGATGTCGGAGCTGAAAAGAGAAATCGACTATGCAGTTTTTTCAGCACTAGGGAGTGAACCTAGGGCTTTCACACTGAGCTACATCCCCAAGCCCTTTTCTTGGTCTGAGACAGGGTCTCCATAGTCTCTAAGACAGGGCTCAAATACCCCTGCGGGGGGCCCCCCAACTCTGCTAAAGGAAGAGCTCCCCACTGTGTGCCTGGGCACGAGGGGCACCTGGAGGCACTACCTTAGCTGCTGGCTCTGGACTCTGAGGGACAGGCACTACAACTTATCTACGCATTTGTAGCACATGGTACAAATCAATGTCTGCAGGATAAGAGGAAAACAACACTTTTCAGTACTTCTCACTGACTGATTAAAAACAGAGTACTACTTTTATTTGGCTCATTTCTCCATTTATTAGGATAATCACATTTGGAGATGCACAAAGCACTTAGGTTTTACGTGACTACAAAGTTACACATATCCCAAACTGTTTAGCCATAGACATTTCACCTCTGTTTAAAGAAAAAGCTTTCAAAACATCAGAGTTAGCTTAATACACTGGCCCTGCACACATGGGGACTACACAGGTGTAAATGCTTCCGCTTCCTGCTCTACTGTCTCTGGTGAGAGGAACCCAGACAAAGGACTGAAACATGTGCGGCTGTGCCATGGATGCGGCGGAGGGGCCCCGTGAGTCTGCCCATATGACAGAAGCAAACGCGGCGCGCAGAGGCCCACGGGCCTCACTGAGCCATCTGGGCCTCCATGGCCTGCGCTGTCCACTCCGGGGCCGTCTGGCTGATCTTCTCCAGAAGGTTATTCACCTGGAAGCAGAGGGACTGGATCTGCTTGTCCCAGGTCGGCAATGCTTCCCGTGCTGAAGAAGAAAAGGAAATACAGTGGGGTATAAAACTGAAGGCAGTTCTTCATATTCATAGCAAATGTGTGTTAAGAAGATAATAAGGAAAAATTTTATAAGTTTATCCCAAACATCCTGGCTAAGAAATTGAGCTGATTAAGGAACAGTTAAAATCCCAACCATAGACACAAAATAAAAACATACAAACAGACATATTATTCTTACTCTGGAAGACAAAATAAAACAACTGAACGACCTCAGCCATAATCTCAAGAGCAGACACAGAAGCAGGTTTCCCTGCACTAGTTTACTGAGTCTTACAACACTGCCATCTAGTGGGAAAAGCAAGTCTATGTCTAGGTTACAAGCTGCCTCTAACAGGACCCTAAAGCAGTGGTCCCACCTCTGGCACCAGGGACTGGTTTCGCAGAAAACAATTTTTCTGTGGAATGGGAGCAGCAGGTGGTGTGGTTTCAGGGTGACTCAAGTATATTCTGTTTACAGTGCACTTTATTTCCAACATACAATGAGATAATTAACAGCATACTGCAGGATCAGTGGGCACCCACAGCTTGTTTTCCTGCATCTAGACAAGATGCACCAGCATCAGCAGCTCTCAGGCACGCACCAGCATAATCAGACAAATGCATGCTGGGTGAGAGCTATCAACAGAGGTGGCAAATAACATAATGGGTGGGCCATGCATATGATGAAGTAAGTGTCAATTCTGACTTAAAAACCTGCCACAGGACATAACTTAATCACCACCGATGGGGTTTTGAGGATATCTCTAAGCAGCTGATTTATGCTGGTCTCTGTGTAATCAGACTTGCCCGCTCATCCGAATCTATTTGCAGATCTGTCTCTCCCCGGTGCCTAGCGTCACTGCCTCAGGTCCAACCACCTGGGAGCCTCAGTTCCTGGGTCCTTGCAAGGAGGGTGCAACTGAGATGCTCTGCGCGTGCAGTTCACACCAGGGTTGGTGCTCCTATGGGAGCCCAGTGCCCCTGCTGATCTGAAGGAGGGGAGCCTCCGGTGGGAATGCCTGCGATGGGGAGGGGCTGCCAGTCCAAGTCTCTACTCACCACCTAGCTGAGGGCTGGGAATCCTGCTTTATAAGTACACATAAACACAGCACTTAAACACAATTTTAAAAACTAATAGCAAATAGCAGAGACATTGCCTTAAATCCACCTGTTTTTTTGCCCTACCCGGGATACGTAATAAGAATGAAAACGCAGAGGGAAGTCTCAGTCAACACACGACCCAAATGTATCATACAAAGGGCCAGACTTAACGAAAAACAACATAAAGTCCTAACAAAGGACACTGAAACCTTAGACATAATCGGATTTCCAGATCAAAAGATACAATATATAAATATCACTTATTCCCCTTATTGTATCAATAGACAATCTCCATTTTCCTATTTTATTTTATAACAAGGACAAAATTTTAAACTTAAAAATATGGAAAAACTAACATTTAAACATAGCCAACACGATTTTGAAAATGAAACCTGATGGGATTGTGGCATACTCACACAAGGGAATATCATTCCACCTTAAACAGGAAGTGCTGATTACATGCCACGGCACAGGTGAACCTAAATTACCATGCTGAGTGCGAGAAGACAAAGGGTCACAGATGCTATAATTCTACTTCCAAGAACTATGCGGAACAGGCCAACCTACAGAGACAGAGGAGGACTTGAGGCTCCCAGGAGCAGGGGGGAGGGAACAACGAAGGAAGGAGCTGCTCCGTGGGAATGGGTTTCCTCGCAGACAGACAAAAATGTTTTTGTCAGAGATGGAGGGTGCACACGTGAACGTATCACACATCACTGAACTGTTCACTCTAGAATGGTTCATTTACTCTGGTAAGTGAATTTCAATTCAATAAAAAATAATAAACAGTTGCTTTGCCAATAGTAACATTCACTATAAATTTGGATATTGTATTGTTCCATGTCAGTGGGATGATACACACCCAAACATGTATGTGCACACTAACATATGTCAAAGAACACAACTCGGTAAGATAGGATGTTTTAGCCAATAAATTTTACTTCTATAATCTAGAAAAAACTAGATCATGCCCTAAAATTATCCAAGAAATAAACTAGATAAAATCTCAATAACATAATAATCTCCATACATGTATGTTTTAGGGAAACATTAATTTCACCTTAATATGGGCACTTTTTCGATATTTTTTTGCAATGCAATAAACTTGTAAGCTGTAAAATGAATATTGGCATATTTGGCTGCACAAAAATAGGAAAGATGTGTTTAGAGTATACACTGCATTCCACGAAACAACTGACAGGATGTGGAAATACCTGTAACACACACAACGAAGTTTAAAGCAAGTATGCCCAGCACAGGACTCAGGCATGGCGGTGCAGGCCTACAATCCCAGCACTTGGGAGCCTAAGTAGGAAGATCGATGTGAGTTCAAGGCCAGTCTGGGCTAGTCAGTGAGACCCTGTCTCAAAAAACTGAAGAAAAATAAAGAAATAAATTAAAGTCAATCAATGAAGCTGCAAGAAATGGACACTGGCAGATCAGAAGTGTGGTAGAAGGGAAGAAACACACAAGAAAAACTAACATTAACTCACACAAGAGGATGCTAATGCCGAACGCAAGGAAAAATACTAAACTTCACTGATGTCAAAGAAATGCACAATAAAACAGTAATGTAACTTCCTCTCAACTGTCAAAAGATAAAAAGAGTGATCATTTCTAGCTGTTTAAGATTCATTCATTCATATGGATGGGAATCCTAAATGGTCACTTTTCTGGAAAGCACACTGTAGGGGCTCTTAAAAAAAAAATAGTGTTGTGGGGCATGCCTATAATTCCCAGCATTGGGGAGGCTGAGGCCAGAGGATCAGAGCAAGTTGAAAACCAGCCTGGGCTACTGTTATGGTCGATACATTGTGTCAACTTGGGGAGTCCAGAGGTTTGGTTGAGTGACTCAGCAGGAAGCCAGGGTGCTTACCTTGCATACATCCTGAGCCTGTGGAAGAGGAGGGCATGGAGACTGTGTGAGAGCTACACGCCCCCTAGGTGGGGGTAGCCTGTTTACAATGTAAGGGAGAAAAAGAGGCTGCTTGCCCACCATTCCTCCCTTTTGTTGGTTGTTTTTGCTGTGCTCTGCCGCCATGAACGTTTGCCCTCTGCCATGTGCCACTCTGCCTCAGAAACAGTCAAGTATGGACTGAAACCTCCATGAACTGTAAGCTAAATAAACCTTTCCTTCCTTCATTTTGGGTGTTGGGTGTTTTGTCTCAGCAACAAAAAAAAGTAAGACAGCTATCAAGTGAGTTCAAAGTCAGCCTGAACTGCATAGTGAGACCCCGTCTAAAAAACAAATACATGTGTATGTATACACACACACACACACACACACACACGTATATAGCCTTTGACTCAACAGTTTTACTTTTATGACTCAGTTCTACAAAAATATGTACTGTATGTAAAGATATGCACAATGTGAGCAGTTGAATTCTATGAAATATTATGAAACAAATTAAACTACCTACTGACTCAAAAATATACACTTAAAAAGTAATTTACAGAATACTGCATACTTTAAACTATAACCCCACACTCCCACTTTTTAAAAAGCGGTAGTTCTCACACATCTACATGAGCATTTAGAAAGACACACAAGGTGAACCGACTGACCCTGGCCCCACCAGGGGGCTGAGGGCAGGAGGGAAAGGCTGAGGAGCTCTCCTTTATCACTGTAATGCTTTACTTGCTATGAGCACATTTACCATTGTAACTTTTAATTCAAGAAAATCAGAAAAATACTTATTTTATTGACCTGGTACAAATGAACTCTAATAGTCTTTCCCCTGGTGACCCCTCTGCCATCCTACATACACATACAGTGACTGTGCTTACTTCTCATTGGTTGCGCCAAGCACTGGATGTTGGATATACTTTGAAGAATAGGCATGTACCACTACCGTTCAGCTGGGAAGTGGAAGCAGACATGTAGCAAACACACAACTGAGAAGAATTAGGACTGATGCTGGGAAGACATTCAGGATGACATGTGAACCTGACAGTACGCCAGACTTACTCCAGAGAGGCGGCAGAGTCACTACAGAGTAACCCTCTTCTAGACAAAAGGGCTGAAAAGTGTGGATATGGTAGGGTGGAATTTACAACACTGAAAAAAAAGAAAAGGAAGATCTAGGGGGTTGGATTGCAAGAGAAAGTTAAGAAGGGCCAGGCAGAGCTTTGCAAACTCAGCAGAACTTTGTTCCATAAACAATACAGAAGCACAGGAAATATCTCAAAGAATCAACAACTGGGATCTCATCTTACTGAAAAGTTTTTGCACATCAAAAGAAATCACCAACAGTGTAAAAAGCATAACCACAAATTGAGAAAAAATTTTAGCCAACTGTCCCTTAGACAAAGGACTTCTATCTAGGACATATAAAGAATTTTTAAAAGTCATGCCCCCAAAATTCAAAAGGCCCAATCCAAAAATGGGCATCTGTGATGAATACAGACTTCTTAGATGAAGAAATACAAATGGCAAATAAATATATGAAAAAATGTTCAACATCCCTGGTCATTTGAGAGATGCAAATTATAACAACACTGAGATTCCATCTCACCCCAGAAAGAATGGCTGCCATCAAGTACCAGTAACAAATGCTGGAGAGGCTGTGGGCAAAAAGGAACCCTTCTCCACTGTTGGCAGAGTGCAGACTGGTGCAATCACTGTAGAAATCAGTATGAAGATTTCTCAAAAAACTAGAATTAGAGGTTCTACTCAACCTAGCTCTTCCTCTTCTGGGTATTTTTCTAAAAGAATTAAAAACATCATACCACAGCAATACATGTGCACCTATGTTTATGGCAGCACAATTTGTTACTGCTAAATCTTGGAAACAATCCAAATGCCCGTCAATGAGGAATGGATAAAAAAGATGTGGTATTTTTATACAATGGAGTACTACTCTGGTGTAAAGAAAGAAAAACTTGATGCTTTTATAGGTAAACAGATGCAACTAGAGACCATATTCATAAGCAAAATAAATCAGACCCAATATGTAAATGTCATATTGTCTCCCTAGTGTAAGAACCTAAAAGAGTAAATAAAATCCAAAAGGTATAACAGATGTTGTGAAAGGGAAAGAAACTGCTCAAAAGGAAAGAACAATTGGAATGAGGGAAAGGAAAAATGAAAGAAGGGGGAAAATACACACACACACACACACACACACACATATATGTAACATAGATAATTGTACTGTTGATTTCTATTGGTTTACTGAAAGGAACAGCTAATGCTTAAAATTTTTTTGGATCAATTTTGCATGCTTATATCTGGTAATCTGAACAACTAGCTTGAAGACAATATGCAATATATAACCAATGTTGAATTCCTATCATCCTATTTTGTAAAATTCTGTATCATTTCTAATGTTTTGTTATGATTTTTAAATTCTCTTTTAACATAATAATTTTTCAAAAACAGCAGGGAAGCCATTCATAGAGTGCAAGTAAGAATACAGCATGATCCAATCCTTTGCTTCTGTTTTCTTGTTTATGTTTGCCTTTTTAAAAGATCACAGTAACTGGCTGTATAGTTAAGTGATTTCTCGAAACCAGTGGAACACATTGGTAGAACTGAGTAGGCAGACTAGGCTGAAAGATTGAACAAGACGAAGGAAAGGACACAGGTTCCAGACCCTGCCAGTGGGGGCATTTCTCGACAGTGAAGGGAATGAGGCTTCAAGGTCCAGGATGCTGGAGGAAGTGGCAAAGGCAGTTTCAGCGGTCTGGTCACAGGTATGGCGAACTCAGCTATGGATATGTGCTCATTCTGAGAGCTCTATAAGGCCATCAGCTGAGGCAGCTCCATAGTGAAGGGCAGCTAGGGGTCTGGAATCAAGAGAGCTCACTACATCCGCTGGCATCTACACTGGGATGGCAACGGAGTCCAGGGGAGCAGAGGAGTGGAAACTCAGCAGCACTGGGCAAAGGCCTGGGGTTAAGTTGTAAGTAACTCCAATGTTTAAAATGAAAGGCATCACAAAATCTACAAATACAATTTTGAAGCACACCTAGAAAAGGGAAAGCAGACCAGGGAGGAAGAGATGTCAGCTGTCAAGGCAGCAGCAGCAGTAGCACGGCGTTCAGAGAGAGGTCAGGGACTGACACTATACTCATCATGTGGGACAGTCCAGACGTCACAGGTAAAGGACTCTGTCTAAGTAGGAGTTATGAATGAGGTCAGCAGAGTGAAAAAAAGATAAAAACAGACAAAAATAACTGCTCCCCTCAGGTTCCCAAAGCAGCATTTTTAGTGGGTGACCAGGGGCAGGAGTGAGAGGAGACCTGAGTACAGACAAAAAGAAACTGTTAGAGATACAAACAATTCCAGTGCACATAAAGAGAGAAAAGGGTTTTAGATCTGTACCTAAAATTTAGAGGTTCATGAATCTGATCAAGAAGTTGAAACAGAGAGGGGCATGGTGGTGCACATCTCTAACCCCAGCACGGGAGGCTGAGGCAGGAGAATTGCCAAGAGTTCGACACCAGCCTGGGCTACACAGTGAGTGCAAATCCAGCCTGAACTGCATAGTGAGACCCTGTCTCAAACAAACAAAAGGAAGCAAAGCAGGAGTTGAAAAATTTCATACGGATGGATTTTTTCTTCTGTGACACAAGTAACGATATTTTTGTTGTTCACACACAGGAAGAAAGTCAGAGATTTAAAGAAGAATCAAGCTTGAAACAGTCATTGCAAGGCAGGAAAACAACTGGACTAGAGAAACTGACCCCGAGTCCCGGGTGTCGAGGACCTGTGCGCATGACCTTACAGCAAGCGCTGTCTCTGTGCCTGCTCTCAGCAACGTCAGCCTGCTCCTCAGGGCAGGTGCACAAAGGACGGAGACTGGGTTCATTCAAGGTGAGGTTTTGTTGGGCAGCTGGAATGAAAAGCCAAAGGGCAAGCAGGTGTTCCAGAGCGCCTGCAAAAAAAGTAATCCAGCCAGTGGACTATGGAATCTAAGCTAAACAGAGAGGAGAGGAGGCAAAACAAAAACCAAAGCAGAAAGGGCTGGACCGACTGACTGGAGAAGGAGCAAGAGCAGGGATCGCGCGCGGGCGGAGACAGCTATGAAGTGGGCGGAGCTGCGAGACAGGGAGACCGGAGTCAGAGCAAGAGGCCCAATTAAAACCGGTGCGGAGCAGGGTGCAAGGGGGAGGAAAGGGGCTACGGAAGGGCCCGTGCACCTGCGGCCTCCACGGGCTCACTGCGCAGGAAACACCCCTCCCGTCCGCACCGACACCCGGGTGAGCTCAGGAACTGTCTGATGAGGACCAAGTGAATCCACACAGTGTCACATTTCTCTTAGCTTGGCAAGTGCTGCATTACGTAGGTTTATGAATCTAACCTTTAAAATATGTCATTTGGAAATAAAAATAAGTACATTCCAGTAGTAAGTCTGGGTCACAGGAAACTATTTAACACCTTTTAATCATAAACATACAACAGTTCTCTGCACTTCATTATGCCCAAAAGACACAGAACTACTTACTTTCAAAATGAACGATTCCATCAATCTGGTCAATAAAACCATTCATCCGTCCTTCTGTTATCATTTGAGATGCTATCTTTTCTGCCTGTAAAACAACAGCAGCATTGCTTAGAAACTAACAATTATCAATATAGGAGAAATGAAAAGTATGGTTTAAACCACCTATCACTGAGCTTTCCACATGTACTCACCTGCCACACATTAGAAGACAACTCTTTTCCTAATTATTTCTGTTTTCCTAATTATTTCTGGGTACTGTATAACCTATCATTTTAAGATTGCTGGGATTTGTTTTCCTTGTAAAATTTTAAACATGAATTCATCCCTTTTACCAAATATCTCCCCTGCTCAAAATTAAACAATTTTGCTTCTCACTGGGACTTACACCCTTTAAAAATGCCAACTAGTTTTTATCATTTCATTTCCATCTTGGCAGTATCTATTATTCCAAAATCTCTAAGAAATTAGCATTTTTTAAAGAAAAAACCGGCCAGCCATGGTGGTGCACACCTGTAATCCCAGCACTCAGGACTTGAGGCAGGAGAATCACAAGTTCAAGGTCAGCCTGGATTACACAGCAAGACCTTGTCTCAAAATTTAAAAAATTTTAAAAACGGAAAGAAGAAAAATTGAAAAGAGGAACAGATGCTCAAACACAAAAAGGAAAAGGTTTCAAAAGCAGAGGAGAGCACCAGGTCCCTACCCAGCTCTAGAAGATATGCTTGCTATGTGGGCAGACTGACTGCGACTCAGTCATTATTACTTCTGACACGTTCACAATCAACCCTAAACCACTAATAGGCTATGACTACTATTTACTATTAAAAGCATATGCACTTCCCTTAGTCTTAATGTCTAAAAATAAAGCATCTTTTAAATAGTAACTGAAGTCTTGGTCCAAAACTTGGTCCACCTTCTTTACCGTGTACAATGTGTACAAGTGAAGAAACCGTAAGAAAATCCTAACTTAAAATTTCACTACCAGATAAACAGAGGTATGACACAAAACTATAATGACTTTTAAGGTCTGCAAGTCAGACGAAAGGAAAGTTGGTTATTTACTTTGAATATTATTTAAAAGAAACAGACTCTTTTGTAAATGGTAACTAAAGCATCTTTTCTCAATGCTGTTAGTCTGTTTAAATATATATACAGCCAAACAGACCCTAAGAATGAAATTACATTTCCTAGTAAGTCAGTCAACTTCTTAAGTTAAACCAAGCACAGAAGTTTCAAGAGAAGAGCCTAGGGATTACCTCAGCTATTCTTACAGAGAGAAAATGTTTAATCTTTGAGTCAATCTAGGACAGAAAAAAGAAGTACAGCATATATCAAAATCTTACATAAAATAGAAATCATAAATCACTCTGAAGGGATTTAAACACACCCTAACCAAAGACTCTCATGACATGGGTACCCCAACCTAGAATTCCTGTAAGATCTCCACCTCAGGTAACTATCATAAAACACAATCAAAACATGAAAAGCACTAAGGCAATTCTACTATGACAATATTTTAAAGGGCAGTTTCCATGGACCTCTATTTGCTTGAGGCTTTGTGTATGTATTTCTGTAGCAGTTACCAACATTTACCAATTGTATATTTTATTTTCTCATTTTTCCATAGTCTGGGGTCTTGACCTTCTTTTTCATTACTAGCGTCACGACCTACCTTAGCAGCAGGGATCTCTAGGAGGGCACCAAGCTCTTCGAAGGTGATGTTGTTATATAATTTGCTTGCTGATAACAGATTATGTTCAATAACAGCTCTGTCCAAAATGCTAGAACCTTAAGTATAAAGAAGATATTTATAAGTTTGAAAGTAGTTTTATACTTTTTTTTTTTTGAGATAGCATCTGTGTATTCCAGGCTGGCCTCAAACTTGCAGTGCTCCTCCTGCCTCAACCTCCCAAGTGCTGGGATTACACGCATGCACAACCATGCCCAGCTAAGGTAGTTTAATACTTTTAAAAAATGTACCTATTTCCTGAAAATATCTAGGTATGTAATAACTCATCATTATTTTCCAGTTAATATTTAAAAGATAAATATTACTTATTTGATATAGTTTGATTAAAATATCATTAAATGAAAATAGTATTTAGGAAAATGAATGACTGATAAGTAACTACTAGGTGAATGAATTTAACCCTTGGGTTGGAGTTTTGCTTCTTTAGGCTAAATTCACTGACTTGCCTTTTCTTACTTGAAACACAAAGAGCACAATAATCATGCAAGGTCAATAACATCCCCTTTCCTGATTCCTTTATGTACTCCACAGCACCCCACTCTGGCAGGGTGAGGAATGTGCAGAAGGTAGGGACCCCTAGCCTCCAGATGAGGAGGGTTTTCCTGAGAGGTAATACAGCATCTGACAGAGTTCTAGGGCGAATGCCCCCAGGGGTGTGTGCAGGTTTTTAATGCTAGCTCTGCGGCATACTCAGTAAATACATGACCCATCTAGAGCCCCTGGGGGACCTGCTGAGAAACGCTTCCTTGCCATCTCTGATTCTTACCTCCCTTTTGGAAAAGTTCACCCAAGATTTTTTTCCTTTAGGATCTAACCAGGGCTTCAGATATCCTAGGCAAGCACTTTACTACTAAGCCACATCCTCAGCTCTCTACCCACAATCTTCTAGTTTTTCCTCTTAATTCCTATTTCCCAGTGGTGTCAGAACTGAAATTTCCTAAAGGTAGAAGTTACAAAAATCTACCTGCAAATATCAATTGTATTTGTATACACCATCAACGAACTGAAAATGAAATTAGGAAAACGATTCTGTCTGAAAGAGCATCAAAACAAAGTACTTAGAAATAAAAATGTAAACCTGACAGTCTACAAAGTATAAAACACTGCTGAAAGAGACAGAAGATGACCATATCGGTGGAAAAGCACAGAAGACTATATACGCTTGAGATGGCAAAACAAGCAATCTTGAAAAAAGCAAATTTGAGGACTCCCATTTCCCAATTTCAAAACTCTCTACAAAGATACAGTAACCAAGACACTGTGGTACTGGTGTACTGCAGACGTATTATCTAACAGGATTCAAAGTCCAGAAATAAACCCTCGCATTCATGGTCAACTGACAGCTAACAAGGGCACCAAGACAATTCAACTGGGAAAACAACAGTCTTTAGAATATGGTGTAGGGCAACTGGACACCTACACGCACAGGGACAGGTAGGCCTGGCTCTCAGCCACACCACACGCAAAGATGAACTCAGGACTTAAATACAAGCCCTAGAGCTGTAAAACTTTCACGAGAAAACAAAGTAAAGCTTCACAACCTTGGTTTAGGCAATGGTATCTTAGATGACATCAAAAATACAAAAAAAAAAAAACTGCACTTCATCAAAATTAAAAGCTTTTACATTTCAAAAGACACCATAAAAAATGTGAACGGGGCTGGAGGTGTAGTTCAGTGGTAAAGTGCAGGCCTACCATACACAAGGCCCTGGGCCCAGTCCCAGCACTGCAATAGAAGGAAAAAAACAAAAAAAGGAAAGGGTATACTCAGAATGGGAAAACATATCTGCCATTTGTATTTATACACTTATGTATAGGATATATAAAGTATTCCCACAGTTAAATGATAACACAGACACATGGCCCAATTTAAAAATTGGCAAGGAAGCCAGGCATGGTGGTGCATGCCTGTAATCCCAGCACTGGGGAGGCTGAGGCAGGAGGATTGTTGTGAGTTCAAGACCAGACTCTGCTACAAAGTGAGCTCAAGGCCAACCTGAAATGCACAGTGAGACCCTGTCTCAAAAAGACAAAAACAAACAAACAAAAAAATTGGGAAGGAAGCTGAATATTTCTTCAAGGAAGACACACACAGGGAAAACAAGCATATGGAAAAGTATGCAACATTATTAGCTACCAGGGGAATGCAAGCCAAAATTACAATGAACTACCATTTCACCAATTGGGATGGTTAAAGCAAAAAGACAGATAACTAATCAATGTGGGGAAGAAAACATTGAGAAATTGGAGGTAAGAGGATCACAAGTTCAAAGCCCATCTGTATAATTCAACAAGACTCTACCTTAAAATATAACGGTTAAAGCTGTAGCTGGGAATTCCCAAGGTTTAGTCCCCAGAACCAGCAAAAAAAGAGAGGGAGAGGAATCAGAACCCTTATTCACAGCTGGAGGAAAAACAGTGATTATTCTCAAAAACAATTCTGGTAGCTCCCGGAAAGGCTTACAATAAACACAAAGGTACTACAGGACCAATAATTCCATTCCTAAATATACACTCAAGAGAATTAACAACATATATCCACACAGAAACCTTTACACAAAAGTTCACTGTAGCATCACTACAACCCCACAGGGAAGCAAACCAACATCCATCGAGTAAGTAAGTAAACTGGCACAGCTGTAGAATTTAACAATCAAAAAGAAAGAAGAACTGAACATATTACACAATGGATGAACCTTGAAAACATTATGCTAAGTGAAAGGCCGCATATGATTCCATTTATATAAAATATCCACAGCTGAATGTGGTGGCACAGGCTTGTAATCCCAGCACTTTGGGAGACTGAGGCAGGAGGATCGCAAGTTTGAGCCCAGCCTTTGTGTCACCAACTCCAAGAAAAAAAGGAACAACAAAAGAGGATCCTGGGATGGAGCTCAATGCAGAGGCCATGAGCGCAACAGAAGAGCGCGAGGGAGAGGCAAAACGCAGGGGAAGAGGAAGGAGGAGAACAGGTCCAGAATAAGAACACAGGTCAGCAATAATGTCGCACAACTCTGGGATTATACTAAAACCCACTGGAGTACAATTTAATTTTTAATTTTTGAAATTTTTTGTCTTTTTGAGACAGGGTCTCACTATGCAGTTCAGTCTGGTCTTGAGCTCACTTTGTAGCCCAGGATGGCATTGAGCTCGCGATAATCCTGCCTCAGCCTCCCAAGTGCTGGGATTACAGGCACCACACCCGGCTGGACTATAACTTAAATGAAAATCAAAAACTATGTCTTAAGACTTCTGGCTTAAAGGTGTAATGCTAATAAAAACATCCAAGAAAGCTAAGGAGAGAAGGAATAACATCTAGCATGCATAAAGACAAACATTGTTCCTCTATACACAGTCCCAAGTGAGAATAATGTGCTCCTCCAAAATACTGCTTTAGAAAGTAACTGAAATGGTGCTGAGTATCCTCTTTTCCAAAAATAATTAGCTAATTGTATCTTTTCACTTTTCTTTCATGACCAGAAAGCTCAAAGCCTAATCTGAAGCTCAACTGTATCAATTATGGAAACTTAAAAAATTTACTTGCTTTTAACGTGTGTCACTCATCTTTCTAGCTACACTTAGCCTAGTGCAGTGGTGCATGTCTGTACTGAGGAGGCTGAGACAGATGAACTGCGAGTTCAAGGCCAGCCTGGGGAACTTAGCAATACCCTGAGTCTCAAAACAATATAAAAAGTGGCTGGGGAGCAGTAGAGTGGTAAAGCACTGTAGGCTCAAGCCCCAGTACCACCATCCCTCAAAGAAAACGACAATAAAAACACATACACAATCAGTGATGGTGAACCTCTTAAGACCTTTCAATGATACAAAGAGCCTGTGGCAGCGGCACATGTGCCATGGGTTCGCCACCGATACACACATGGGCTATAAGTTTAAGCTTTCTAGCAGTCAAGTAAAATAAGAAAGTCACTTCATCACTTCAAGATGTGTTTAAAGGAGGTAAAAACTAATTGCTCAGAACCAAGCCTAAAACCATTAAGGAAATTTTCCTGAGGACATGCAAAAAGAAGCTTCTGTGAGACCCAAATCCTTCAGATAGAAAACTGAGTCAACTGAGTTGGTTCTTAAAGTAGTAACACAAGAAATCCAAGAGGAGGTCGAGCCCTTCACTGCTCCGGCTCACCTCAGAGCAGCAGGCTGGCAAGAGCACACACCTTGCACTGTGACCACCAAGACAGCTCCACAGAGCTTTCTCTGCACTGCGGGCCACAAGGCGTCAAGGCAGCAGGTCTAACCCTCGCGCTCATCCTGGTCTTCTTGTCTCTACTCGGCTGTATCTGTATTCTTAGCATCATGTGTGTTATGGTTACGAGCTACCCTAAAATTTCTTCAGATAACCATATATGAAATAACTTACGTTCTGAGCAAAAACCTTTCTCCTGTTCCAGGCAGTCTGACTGAAGTGAATCCATCCCTTCAGTAGGAAACATGACGCCAAGTTCTATTCTTACTGGCGGCATTTTTACTGAGTGACCTTGGGCAAGCTACTGTGCCAAATTTTGCTTGCCCTAAAATAGGACTAGATAGTCAGCTCTGTTTCAATCTGATACATATTTATCAGTGGCTTAAGGTTTTAAAAGAGAGATACTGTAAGGACAGTCTATAATTCTGCTGGTCTTGCAAGCTTGAAAAAAAGTCATTATACACAAAATCCTTCCCAGTGAAGGGGCACAAGAGATGGGGGGGACATAAAAGAATGAAGATGTGATGAGCACCAGCCAGCTCCCCCCCCGGGGGGGGTGCCATCATTGTGTTCTGCAAACATGGAGTAATACAAATACTTTAAAAACTTCCCAGGAATGGCCTTAAAAGAATACTATAAGCGCGTGTCTGTGGAAGACAGCCACTTTCAGTCAGCACAGCAGTCCTTGTTTTCATGAGGAAGTGTTATACAGAAGCATCATGAGACAGGAAGCTGGGCTGCGAGTGCCGTTCAGGGGAGGACCTGTGTGGATGCTAGGATCCTGCTTCCCATCCTCAGGATGCCCAAGCAGAAACAGCCCCAGCAGCAAGATGCTCCTGCTCCAACCCGCTCTCCACCCATCTGCACCTGGGGGTTCGCTACCACACGTGCCCAAGACACGGATTACCGTCAGCCGTGGTTGCTTTCTGGTGAGGCATCAGCATGGCAGCGAACTCTTGCAGCTGATTTCCTCTGATGATCCTGTCTAGGTACATTTTCTCTAGGATCCCATAAGCAGCAAGCTGCTGGCACCTCTCGTCCTTGAACAGCGTAGCTAGCATCCGGGAGCGCTGCTGTCCTAAGGGAGATGTGTGCATCAAATATTTTTACAATAACTCATCCATTAAAAACAATCACATCTTGTTACTCCATTCTGGCTGTTCCCAGGGTAGTTAAGTGCTACAGGCACTGCCACCAGGGCCCCAGTGATCCCCCCACGGTTGCGTCTACAGGAAAGCCAGGCTCGGCTCCTGTGAGCCTCTGGGCACGTTTCAGTCCGACAATCAGCTTGTGGCCTGGTTCTGTGTGTTTCTGTTTTGACTCCTCAGCTGACCCCAGGCGGCTTCCCCAATACACGTATTCTCTCTGCACGCACATTACAGGCTCTGAAAGACAGCAGAGAGCTAACGCCCCAGGAGAGGGCCACTGTGAACAGCAAGATCGCCAAGAAAAAGCACAAAACACCGAAAGTGTGATACAAAACAGCCCACAAAAATGACACATCTACAGCAGGAAATCTGAAACTAAAGGGCAGAGCATGGACTTGTTGACCCTCAGCTGGAAACACGCTGGGAAAGTCGGCACCTTTGCTGCTCTGCACGTGGGCAAGTGACTGAGGGAATGTTGGGAGGGCTGCTGGGAGGGCTGCTGGGATGCTCAGACGCAGACCTCAGTCAGGGGAGGCATTCACAAAGGAGAACTGAACATTCACATGTGTGGACCGGGATGAAAACCCAAATGCAGTTGGAAGCACAGGCAATTTCTACTTCCTGTCATTTATTTGCATTTCTGCAATGAACATTATTTTGTTAATACAATGTGTAATGAAAAATGAATTAAATGTTTCTGTTAAGAAGCTTAATATTCAGGGTTCCAGTTTACACTTTAAAGGACCTTTAAGTGACAAGTGACATAAAAATGTACTGAACTAAGCTGGGTGTGGCAGCACATGCCTGTAAACCCAGTACTCCAGAGGCTGAGGCAAGAAGATCACTGTAAATTTAAGACCAGCCTGGGCTACAAAGCAAGTTCAAGGCCAACGTGAACTGCACAGTAAAACCCTGTCTCAAAAAAAAAAAAAAAAAAGGAACAGAAATAATACCAATGAATTTTTCTTGTACAATTTATTTTTAGCTCTGTATCCTCAGTCTAACCACAGTGACACCTAGTAGCAATGAGACTACCCAGCATCTAGCCAGATATGATGGCATATGCCTATAATCCTAGCAGTCTGAGAGGCTGAGGCAGGAGGATCACAAGTTCAAGCCCAGCCTAGGGAACTTAGCAAGACCCTATCTCAAAAAACAAAGAAGGATAGGGGATGTAACAGGGCAAAGGCCCTGGGTTTAATCTCTGAGAAAGGTACAGAGACAGAGAGATGGAATGCTAGCATGTAAATCTTGGTATCTTATTAAAAAGAAGTAGAAATCCTTGAAAAAAATAGAGGCTTCAAGTCTGGGGCAGGAATAGTAGGAGATGAGCCTAAGATACCTTTTTATGCTACAGTACAGGAAAGATGAATGAGGCCTTATCAAAAAGACACGATTTGGTCATATTCAGGACAATTTTTATAAAAAAGAATAAAAATTTAGCATACCAAACTCAATCAATTAAAAAACTGAGTTGGGGATCTAGCTTAAGAGAGAATATGCCTGCCTAACACAGGAAAGGCCTGAGGTATGATCTCCAGCATGGAAAAATACATACATACATACATTCATTCATTCATTCATACATACATACTGCCAAGTCAAATACACAGGAAATGTCCCTAGCAATATTCCTAATTAAGGCAGTAAGAAGATGACCAAAGGCAACAGGACAAACTGTGGTACAGTCATGCAATAGAACACCACACAGTGATGAAAATGAAGGCACAACTACACCTAACAATATGGATCAAATACATAAGCTGAGCAAAAAGAGCTATGTATGCACTAGCTACAGGCACTATATTCTCTTTCACATAAAACTGAGCTAACCAGGAAAAACCACGTATTTCTGCCTGCTCTCAGAGGGTGAGGTGTGGCACATGTGACTGGAAAACGCACAAAGGTGACTCCAGGGTGCAGACAATGCTTTGTCTCTTGCTCGGGATGCTGAGAACGTGAAGGTGCTCAGTTTGGGAAAATTCATCAAACTGTATGTTTCTGATATGTGCACTTGTAAGTATGCATTTACACACAGAAAATGAGGAGAAAAACATATATAGCAATACAAAAAAGGAAGAAGTAGAAAATAAACAAAAGCTCATGCTGAAGAGCAGAACGAACGAATTATCATTTGGTAACATACACTGAATGATCCAGATTATTTCAGTTCTTTTTTTGGTTTTATTTTTGAAGCTGAGTCACTATATAGTTCAGGAATTCAGGCTGGCCTTGAACTATGTAGTCCAGGTTGGCCTTGAACTCATGGCAATCTTCCTGCCTCAGCCTCCCAAGGGTTAGGATTACAGGCATGCACCACCATGCCCAGCTCAGGCAAAAATTATCCATGGGTACTAAATTATAATGTGAAAGGAAGTGGGGAATAAGGTTTTTTATAGATTATCAAAGCAATACCCCAGTATTGGGTAAATACAGAGAGGAAACTTTACTTTTAAAATGGACTCAGCCTGGTGTGGTAGCACACCTGTAATTGCAGCATGTTAGGAGGCTGAAGCAAGAAGAGCACAAGTTTGAGCATGTCTTGGGCAATTTGGCTAAACCCTGACTTTAAAAAGGGATAGGGATACAGCTCCGTGCAAAGGCCGAGTTCAAATTCCCATACACCACACACACACACACACACACACACACACACACACACACGTCACTCTCTTAAACCAAATGACCAAACTCAGTGACACTAGTAGTGAGATGACCTGACATGACGTGTCCCTATAGGAGGTGACTGCGCATCACTACAGTGCAGTCCTCCTAGGAACGTTTCACCCTGTGTGAAATCGAACCCTTCGCACAGTGCACAGGAAATGCCTGAGATTCGGAAACAAGTAAACAACAGACATGTTAGACAAACCGAGAATAAAGGAACTTCCTGACCTCTTCAGAAAGGCACTACATAGAGACTACTTGAGACACAGAGTCCAAAGACGTAATTACCAGACGCAGGCTTGAGCCTCTTCCCTGTTCAGGGGTAAGACGGCAGCTACACAAGGCATCCCTGACTCCGGCAAACTGTTGTGTAGCCAGGTCTGACCCTTGCCTGTTTATGTACAGCCTAAGTGTGAAGAGCAGTTTCGCATTTTTAAATGGCTGGAAAACTCAAAATACTTTTATGACAATACAATATATAATGTTTTGTGAAACTTTTAAGAGTCAAAAAATAAAATTTTAATGTGGTATTCCTGAGACAGCCAGACCAGATAATAGATTTTATAGCAGAATCACTTTGATATTTTTTATGGACGATAAATGTGTAATGTGGAAAATACCTTAAAAAGAACAAGTCAGTCTATGAGTACAATAAAAACAACCAACAGTATTTGTTGCTCCTTTGTTTGAAAATTAGTTTTCAAACAAAAATTAGGTATTAGGAAAGTCTGTATTTACTACCATGAACTCGATAACTTTCCAATACCTGAAATTCCTCTGGTGAGATCCATGGTAATATATTCAAATGTAATTTTTATAAAGTCAGCATTTACTTGGAAGCTCCACCTATTTATTAAAGCACTACTATATAATGGCACAGAACCTCGTACAGGTAGATGATGCTTCAAAGTGCAAGAGAGACCAAGATTTTATCACAGCAAGTGTGAGAAGCTCACTGGTGTGGTTTAAGATTTCACACTACACCATTTGTCCTGTGAAGGAGATAGTATCCAAGAAACCTATTATCATCAGAAAATGTCCCCAAACTAAGCTTTTCTTTTCTAGCTATCCATCTGTGTGAGGTGGGATGGTCTTCACATACCTCAACCACCAAGACAACAGACAAAAAAGAGTGATCGCAGAAATGCCTATAACTACTTAGTTGTTTTCCATTACACTAGAAATTTAAAAAGATTTCAAAATATATAAAATAAGGGCTGGGTGAGACTAAATAGCTCAAGACCAGTCTGGGCTACATAGTGAGTTCACAGCCAGCCTGGACTACACAGTGAGACCCTGTCTGAAAAACCAAAAACAGTAGCAACCAAAAAAAAGGAAAAAAAAAAATATGTAAGACAATTCTATTCTCTGTAACATATTTTGCTTTCAAGCTATATTTTTCAAAAAGTATACCACTTATATTTATATGCAACACATCTACTGCCACTTTTAAATGAATTAATAAATGGCATTTCTTATTTCAATTTCTATTTTTTCTTTTTTTTTTTTTGGCGGTACTGGGGATCAAACTCAGGACCCTGCGCTTGCTAGGCAGGCGCTTATTCCACTGAGCTATATCCCCAGCCCTTATTTCAATTTCTAATACAGAAACCTGCCTATACAATCTATATAAATAAAAGTTTTCCAGGATTCTCAGTAATTTTACAGAGTGTAAAGGGATCCTGACACCAAAGAATTTGATAACTTGAAGTATTAGAACAAAATATAAGGTGATTTAAACTTGCAGAAAAGATCTAAGCAAGTGAACAAAATCTAGAAGCCATGAAAAAACAATGAGTTTATGTGTACAAAAATCAGGGGAGGGGTGTGGCTCCATGCTACAGTGCCGAGTTCACTCTGTAGCCCCACTCCAAAGCAAACCAGCAAAGAATGAAATTTGTGCATAGCAAAGATGTCACAGAGCAAGCCAAAAAAATGTGTTAGCTTTTTTCTATGTGTGCAGACCATTTACAGGAGGACCATTTACAACGAAACATGTCATTGGCCCAGAAAGTTTTCAACAATCATTGTTTTAGCATAAAAAGATACTCAAGAGGATTAATCATAAATGGAACATGAATTACAAGTAAAGTGACATGCCATTTTTTTCTACGATACTAGCAAAGATCAAAAAATTGGGTAATTTCCTGTGAGAGATCTGATTCTCATAAACATTTTATTTAGAGGTAATATTGAAGTGCAATGTGTAACTGCCATCAGAAATCTAAGTCTGTATCCTTTGACCCAGAAATTTAATTAGACATATGCTTGTCCATGTGCATAACCAGTCCAGCACTGTCTGTAATTGGCTGGATACACAATGGCAGAGCCAGGCAACAGAAAATCAAAACAGCAGCTGGGCTGCCCAAGGCTGGTGGGGAGCACGTGCCTAGTGTATGCAAGGCACTGTGTCCATCTCCAGTACACCCAAAACAGCAGAGGAGGAGAATGAGCTGTGTGTACTCATATGTGATGATCACTACATCCTTAGTTACACAAAAAACAGTAAATGCAAAAGTGTGTTTTATCATGCTATCATTTGGGTACAAAAAACACTTTTAGCTGGGCATGGCATCTGTAATTTCAGTACTCAGGAGCCTGAAGCAGAAGATTGCTGCAAGTCTGAGGCCAGCCTGGGCTACACAGTGAGTTTGAGGTCACCCTGAACTATATAGCAAGACCCTGTCTCAAAAAACAAACAACCAGGTGTGGTGGCACATGCTTGTAATCCCAGCACTGGGGAGGCTGAGGCAGGAGGTTCACTGAGTTTGAGGCCAGCCTGGGCTACAGAGTGAGTTCAAAGCCAGCCCGCACTACAAAGCACCTGTCTCAAAGACCTGTCTCAAAAAACCCAAAAAACCAAAAACCAACCAACAAAACAGCCCCATTTTTATACTGAAGGAAATATAGTTCACAAATGAAGGTCTCAGAATGACTTAGAAAAGCCAGTTTGGAATTAGACTCTCACTTCATGTCCTTTCTGATTTTATAAAGTCCTAAAATTTAATAAAAAAATTTTCACTGATATTTTTTGAAGAAAAGGATGATAGCAAGGTCGAAAATTAAGTCTTGAAGGTTTTAAAAAGTTCCAAAAGTAGTACAGGAATTTTAAAATTTTAATTTTTGTTTCTCTGTGTAATTCTCAATGTGATATGCTTTTTTTTTCAGTGAAATCTTAAAACTGAACTTTGTATTACAACTATTCCTAATTTATGGGCAGGAGACTGATACATTCATAGAGCTTTTACAAGTTTACAAACAATTTTACCACTGATTTTAACTGTTTACAAGTTTAAATTAGATAAAGACATTCCTAAGAATCAGTCTTTGCTAAATCTTCCAACAGTCATAGTTATTAAGCCACGACAACTTCATTTTCGATTCACTTAGGCATAAATTACGTGTTTACCTGCTGATGCTAAGATGGTACAGTGCAAAGCATGTTTTAAGGCCTCTAGTCTTTCACTTTCATGGACTATTGTCTTGTAAGAGAGCTCATTGTACCTTTGTGCAGCTTCAATGAATTTTCTTCTATAATCAAGAACACGTGCATAGCATACCTACAGGTGGGAAAATGTTCCAATTAGGGGAAAAATTAAAACTAAAATACAAAACCAAAAAAGAGAAAAAAATTCTAAAATGGAAAAGCATTTATCAGGCACTCTGGAACATCTTAGCAGGGTCGGTTCTCTCACAGTGATCCCTGAGCAGGTCACCTATTACCTTATAGTGTATCTGTAACTGCTCGTTGGTGGACTCGTTCTGAAGCAGGGACGCTCGGTTTATGTACGCCTCTGCCTGCACGGGGTCGTCATCCTCCAGATACAGCCTCGCAATCTTCAGGTAAGTCTCTAGCTTGTAGTCCACATTGTACTGTCTAAACAGAACAGAAACACAGACTCGATATTCCACCAAGGACAATTTTAGGAATAAAACAATGTGTTTCCCTTATATATATTGTTAATACAAGGAAATCAAACTTTTTACTATATCATACTACAGTAAAACTAATGTTTCGCTGAATTTTTATTATTTTTATCATTACTGATCACATTACACCTCAGTGGCTTCTAATCCTCAGGTCATCTCACAAGCTAAAGATTTTAAAAGAACTACCCAGTTCTGGGGCGTATCATGTGCTACTAATGAGAACATGTCCGGCACAATCTTCCCGTACAACAACGTCAACGTGCTGTCCAACTGTCCTGTGATCGTCACACCCGGACCCCAGTACTTCTTTACCTCCAGAAAATACACCCTAACACGTATCAGGGCCCACACACGTGCTGCAATGCCATGCTCTTATACAGATACTTAGAACTATCTCTAATAGGAAAAACAAAAATCACCAATTATGGTACTGACGCTAAGGAAGCTGTGGGACATAAAAGGTAGAAGACCACATGGTGACGGTCAGCAGTGTGGACTATAGTCACCATTTACTTTTTGCTAAGTAAAAAAAGGGGATAAAACAGCATTTAAAACACCATTAAAATGTATTTTTATACACATTTATACCAAACCGGTAATAGCAGTTATGGTGGGTGGTAAGATTCTAGGCAGTTTTGATTTTCTTCTGTATCCCAGTGGTTGTATTTTATGCAAGGGAAATATAACTGAAGAGCTTACATAATTTAAGATTAATTCTCACAGAAAATTGATCCTATTTACCAACCAGTGTTGTTACTATGTATGGCAAGGTTCATTTCGGGTTTTTTTGTTGTTGTTTTTTTGAGACAGGATCTCACTATGTAGCTCAGGCTGACCTCGAACTTGCAATGATTCTCCTGCCTCAGCCTCCCAAGTGCTGGGATTACAGGTGTGTGCCACCAGACTCAGCTGTTTCCAGCTCTGAATTCTTTACTTCTTTCATTTTGGGAGAAGAGAGGGGTAGAGGTGAGAAGGACTTACATAATAACTCAAGTTTTTTGCGTAAGTCACTTATTAATATTTTGTACTATTTTTTCACTTACAACTCAAATTTACATGTACTGTCATATACAGCACTATTTTTTTTAACTTTCCAGTGTTCTGCCAAATATTTATTACTTGCAAAATCAGAATGAACTGGTTTTTATTTATTTGTTTGTTTGTTTGTTTATTTTTGCGGTACTGGGGATCGAACTCAGGACCCTGCGCTTGCTAGGCAAGCACTTATTCCACTGAGCTATACCCCCAGCCCCATGAACTGGCTTTTAAATAAAGCCCCCATTTATCCAAAGCTGTCTCAATGTCACGGCTCCATCCTCACCCATCCTCGAGCACACCGAAGCAGAGGGTACCTGCACAGCCTCCCCACAGCACTGACCTCCGCACCTGTGCACTGTGTCCCCAGAGGTTGTGACAAAGATCATCTCTGGGGACGATTCCGCCTACGAAGGAATACCCGGCCACGTCCCAGACATTTCCGACCGTCACAGCAGGGATATGATGCCACCGGCGTCTAAGGAGCCAAAGCCCCGACGCCACAGAACATCGAGGAAGAGCACTGACAAGGAGTACTTAACACCGGCATCGCGACTGGCGGAACTGCGGAGGGCGTAAGCGCCGCGGGACGGTTGAAGAGAGAATGAAAGAGCCGAGCAGGAGAAGTGCGCATGCACAGGACACAGAACACGGCCCCCGACGCAGCACTCCCATTCTCCCATCCTCAGCGCCAAGGGGCAGCGGCTCGGAGACCCTGCCATGCAGGAGCTACCTATGCTCCTATGTAAACCTATCCTCCGCTGCATTCCTTCTTTTGTCTACTTCTGTAAGAACCCTTTCCCCAATCCTCAACAGCAAATCTTCACTTTCTACTGGATCATTAAAACAAAGAAAAGTGAGACTGACTCAGCCTGACCTCCTGCCATCTTCTAGAACTCTCCCCGAAGGGGCTGTGCACGCGCACGGTCTCCTCGTCTCCTGTTCTCTCACAGCCACCCCCACCAGGCTCGCACTCGCCAGTTCACCGGTCACGCCGCCAGCGTAACGCTTACTCCCCAGCAGGGCTCTGTCTCGACACACCGCCCCGCTTGGCTTCCAGCACAGCACACTCCATTCCACGCTGTGTCCCTCCCACTCGGACAATCCTCCCCACCTACACCCTCCTCCCGCCCCGACCTCTGAAGGTCAGGGCACTCTGTGCTCAGTGCTTTTTCCTATCTGCATTCTCTCCTGTGGGGATTTCAGATACTGTAACAGCTCTGGATGCCATCAATACATCAGTGAGTACTAAGTGTGTGACTACAGCCTAGACCTCCAGCCTAAAATTTTCAACTCCCAACTAGATATCTAAAGCCCTTTATTCTGCACTTAGTAGTTGGCAACTCCATCTTTCCAACTGCTCAGGCCAAAACTCTGGGCTTATTTGGCTTGTTCTGCACACACCGCATAAAGGCATCAGGAAACCCTTCCTCTACCTTAAAAACGAGAAACGAGTATTTCTCAGAACCTCCATGTCTGTGGAGCTCTCCATAAGCTTCTTAACTAACACTCCAACCTGTATCACTGCTCGCCAACAGTTCATTCTTAACCCAGTAGACAGAGTGACTGTTTAAAATACAAATTGGCTAGGCTCGGGGGCATACACCTACTATCCAAGCACTCTGGGGAAGCTGAGGCAGGAGCACTACAAATTCAAGCCCAGCCTGGCAATTTAGTGAGATCCTATCTCAATAAAGGGCTGGGGATATATAGCTCAGCACAAAGGCCCTGAGCTATATCCCCAGTACTGCAACAGAAGAGGTAAAATAAACTAAAAATCAGACTGGGGCACTCTTCTGTTTAAAATCCTCTGAAAAATCCCCTTCACTTCACTCACAACCAAAGTCCTTGCAAGAGCCCACCTAACCTGGTCCCAGTGGTCTCCAATCTTATCCCACCTCCCCGACTCATCCACAGTCCACTCTCCCATACGGTGGCCTCCCTGCCCTCCTTACGAAGGCTCTCCAAGCATGCTCCAGCCCAGGGCCCTCACACTATCCACCTTTCTCGAGTGTTGTTGAGAATCTCTCTCAGGAAGCTTAGGGCCACTCCTTATCTCTGTCCAGTCAGGGAGAAAGTGACACCCACCCCAGCCAACCCAGTTACGAACAGTGTATACGACCTGCCTCTACTTGGTCCCTTTCCACCCTGAATTTTTTATCCAAAGCACTTATCACCTAACATACTAAAAAATCTGTTTATTAAATTATCTGTTTCTTGCTCTAGAAAGTGAGAAATAGTATAAGTGAACAACTGTGTATATATTCATCCAGTATCTACTATTTACTATACTTTTGTCCTGTTTCCAAAGGAATTCCCACCAACACTTGGGCTGCATTTCTCCAATCTTCTTCTTTCTCATATATAGACGCAAGATGCTGTCTTATGGAAGCAACCTAGAAAGGCAGGTACACATGTTATTTAACTAACATTAGTAATAATTAAAATAAACACATGGCAAGTTATTGTAACAGTGCTCTCATTCAACATGTTGTGCTAACAAGTACACAAGAAAGTTTATCTAGACTACCATTTTTCTATGAATTTTCCATTCACAAAGTATCAAATAATGAGCTGAAACAACATATTTCTACAAGACAAACTATGGTACTATTTTAGTTTCAATGTTAAATTTTGCTTTGGTAATACTACAGGCATGTTGCTGAAGTTTTCCTGTTTTTAGTCTAAGTAATAATCTTACTAATTTTATTTACTTTTGGGACCAGGAATCAAACTCTGGATCTCGCACTTGCTAGACAGGCACTTATGCCATTGAGCTATAGCCCCAGCCCAATCTTACTAATTTTGAAAAACTGTTCAACAAGTAATATTTGGTTTATGCATGCACTATACAGAAGTGCAACTATTATAACATTTGCTTGATTTTACAATGTAAAATGCTATTTGGCCAAAAGTAAAACTGAATGATTATCTCCTTTACAAGTTTAATAACGTAAGATTTCAAAATAATTTCTGCTATCACTACACTTTCAAAATCTACTGTTCTACGTTTTTTACCTGCTCCTCAAATGAAATAACTCTGGGCTGGATTTTCTCCAAGGTGAAATGGTAGATTTCTTTGGCTGTGCTATCAGGCAGGTTAGGGAGATGTGTGCAGAAATCAGTGAGCAGCTGTCGCGAGATCACAAGACTGACGTTCTCATTGACCACTTGTTTTTAAAAAAGATATAAGAAAACATGAGTGATTTATAAATTCTCACTAACCAATCAATCTTTGCTTAAAATTAATACTAAAACCAATCGATATGAGGGCATCCTCCAATTTATTGTTTAGGGATTTCTATACCCTTCTCATCCTATTTTACATAGTTTTCCTTATGCTAAACAGTACTGTAACTTTCCTAAGAAACAGAAGTGACTAGAAAAAGGCTTTAATAGTTGGGAATTTTATGCTTTTCTCTATTTTTCAACGAAGTGAAGGTACAGAAACACCTATATTTTTATGTGCTTATGTTCTAGTAAGCTCCCCAAAACAGTTAAAATAATGTTCATAAAACTTCAATAAAGCAAGTGTCTCCAGTATAATGACACCACTGTACTTTGCAAAAGAGACAAAGAGTCAGTACTGCACAGTGTTACTACAGGGTGTAGCTCCCTCTGAGTGCAAGCTCTGAGGGCCACTGTTCCAACACCTTGGCCGGTTACATACCTTGTAGCCCTCAGGGTGCAGCTTCTGGATGAGCACAGTGTTACCTGCCTCAAGCAACTAACATTACACAGAGCACTCTACATAATACCCGGCACAAACACTTAACAAGTGGTACTTACTCTATTATATTTCTACTTTCTTTTCTTCTCCTTTCCTTTTTCTTTCTGTGGTGCTAGGGATCAAATCCAGGGCCTTGGATATGCTAAGGCAAGCACTTTTACTACTGAGCCACACCCCCCCAGCCCTGTTAAACTCATCATATTTTGAATCATTGCTTAAATTATTTAAGTCTTAAAGTAACAGTTACTGTGAAAATGATGACACAAAAGGTGTTCCACTGATGGACATAATTTCACAGGCAGGCTGCTTTATGGGGCAGGGGATGTTGCTGGATTCAAAGTTTATGTCACATCCATATTTATAAAAAGCACTATTCTTTTGCTACGACAAAGCAAGGCTCTCAAAGCCCCTCTGAGTAGTTTTTCTGAAACCACTGCCAGTAATTTTCCCATTGCAAGTTCTGGTTTCTGAGGCAGGAACTTATAGTTCTTATAACTAATCAGTTTATAATATATTAGATGGAATTTATTATTGGATAATACTGGATGTGACTGTTTTATTACAAGTGCTATCAGGCACTTAATATAGAATACAACCACTACACAAACGAGCATTACCCAAACATATGTAAGTCATAAAGGCAGAAGCTCTGAAAGCCTAGTCTGGGCTCCACTACTGATCAGCTAAACAAATTTAAAAAATCACTTACACCTGAGGCTCATTTTACAACACACACACAGGGCCCCTCCCCCTGCTCTGTCCAGTCCCAGGGTTATGAAAAAGAACCCACAGGACAGGCCATGCACATGAGGACACAAGCAAGGAATAAAGCACCATCACACATCATTAACATTCTTAATTCAGTATAAACTCCAGGGTAAATTCTGAATGAATTTCAAAGTAATTGGGCATGTGTGAAGTCAGGGAGCGGGGAAGTGACTTGAGGGACAGAAATGTCTAGTTCCCAGTTAAAAAGAAAGTGCTTAGCGCTAATAACAGCACTTACCAGATTCCAGGTACCAATCAAAGCATTCTGCTGTTTACTAACTCATTTACTCTCCCAACAATTCCACATTTTATAGGAAGCACAGAAAAGCTGAGCAACTTGCTCAAGATCATAAAAATCACACCCCAGATTTGAATCCAAACCATTCTCTTACACTATGCTATGCTGTATCTTGGCAGTTACTGTGTAAACACTACAAAATTTCATCTGGGACTAATTCCAAACACAATGCACTGAAAAGTAATCAAGCTGTAAACAGTTTAAATTCTGAAATGAAGCCAGTGTGGTGGCGCACACTTGTAATCCCAGCACTCAAGGAGGCTGAGACAGGAGGATCTTTGAGAGTTTGAGACCAGCCTGGGCTACAAAAGTGAGCTCAAGTCCAGCCTGAACTGCATAATGAGCTACTGTCTCAAAAAGACAAAAAACCAACCAACCAAACAAAGAAAAACCAGAAAGAAACAAAATTCTGAAATCAATCTTAATGTATATTTAACATGGATAATTTTATATAAAACAAAGCTTAAGAGGACTTTAGAAAAAGTCCTTGCTCAGTCATAACATAAAATCTGCATTCCACTTACTTGCTTCCACAAAAGCTTTCAAAGCTTCTAGTTGCTCTGCCCCAGATAACTGAATGGCTTTTTCCAGGATCTGCCGATACCTAAAACAATATCAAATAAAAATAATGTCTAGAGGACATTGCACTTTCAAACACAATGTGTGACATCTGTTTACTCATTGCTGTATACTGATTGATTTCTATTTACCCTAATTTCTTTCATAGTGCTCTGGTTTGTGGTTTTCTTCATAGTTTGTCAAATTTTCCTTTTTAAGTTTATAGCCCTTGTCAAGAAATACAAATCCATAATTCTAGGGTACCACATCTAGTTTTAGTATAAGATGTACAGTTTTTTAAAGTTTTCAAGCCCATCATGCTAAAGAATGAGTATAATCCTATGTTATGAATCTAAGGTGCCACTTCTTACTGAAAGTTTTAGTTTTGAATTTGAACTAAAAAGTCAACTTCAAGTGTCTTAAAAGATAAGCTGTATTTCCCCTCTCTGTATGATACAGGTATACCAGAATACTAGTTAAGGTGATCAGGAACCTGTTCTTGAGGATCTAATGAATCTAGGGTAACCACAACAGGATAATGTTCACCAGTCAACAAAGTCGAACATGGCCTACAACTAGAATCCCAGCATTCAGGAGGCTTGGGTAGGAGGATCACTGTGAGTTCAACAACAGCCTGAACCACAAAGTGAGATTCTGTCTCAAAAACAAAAAAAGCAAACAACACACATGAAAATTTAAAAGTTTCAGTGTACAAAATAACTCCATCAGCCTAAAGGCCTTAACATCCTTTATGTTGTCAGCAGTGTCTATTCATTCTTTATTTGTATTCAGCTCTTAAAACGAATCTACCTAACATCCATGACCACATGGACCACATATGAGTCAAATGAACCTCTTGAAAAGGATTGGGGAAATGCTAAAAACAAGGACAAACTGCTTCTTGAGTCACCTAGGATGTAATCAAAAATAAAACTTACACAAATAGGTCCTGAAGTCATTAAGATTTGACTTGTATTATGCTGAACACACTCTCTGATTTTGAACTTATCCAAATGTCTCACAATCTTGATAATAAAATTTCACAAAACCACAAAAAGGGAGGCAAACTAACAGAAAAGACACCAAATTTCAAGAGAAATGACTATAAAAACAAGCAAATATTAAGATAATTCTACAAATAATTGCTAAATTTGAGAATCTATAACGGTATAAAATTTAGTTTTTTTCTTTTTTGTCTTGTTCTTAAGAGATAAAATTGTTATGAGAACTCATGTGGAATATCTCATTTCTTTCCTCTCTATATGTATGCATGCACATATATACACACAACCAAGCACATGCACATACAAATTTAAATTTCCATATGTCTATATTTATACATATTGCCCTGGAATACTTTCACAAATCTTATTATGGTTAATGGTTTATTTCTTTTTTGATTGGTCTTTCACGTTCAATTAATTTAATGTGACTACCAAGACCACCTACACTCACATCCTCATAGATTAATTCATGCGTTCTGGTAATATATTCAAAGGTAAAAATGTCTTCCTTATATCAATTTATTAAGTTTTTTTTTAATGTTTTACAACTTACCAGTTAATCTGTGTTGGGAACAGGAAACAATCTATAAAGTCATGAAAGTATTGAATTAACCTAACTATGTGATTTGTGAGGCCCTTAGCAACTGTGACTGGAATTCCCAGCTTGATTGACTAAGATAGTTTGCTGCAGTGTTGCAGCAAGGGGCTCTCTTGCTCCTTCTCTAACACATAAATTTCAGTATCTAAGAACAGGAACTTATTTTCTCACTATAATAATATTGAATTTGAATAGCGATTTAAAATACACAATCATCCCAAACTGCTTCGTTAAGTGCTTATGCTTTTCAAGATGCTATGAGGTTCTGTGTATGATACTAAAAGCTTTATGGGATCTCAGTCTTTGAAGTTCTTATAGTTGGGAGATAAAAGTAAAATGTTAAGTTTAGAGCGCTATGTTGAGCATTAAAAAAAAGTTAAATAACACATCAAGCACTAAATTATAATCATAAAATAACTTTATTGTTCTATTGAATAATATAAGTGACATGGCAAAGGAAGAGAAATTACATTAATTTAGAAGATAATGAAACCAAAATGAATTAGGTTAGTCAGAAAAAACTTCATGGATAATAATAATAGCTTTGTACCAAGTACTCTATATGTACTCAAAGGAAAATAAGGAAAAGAGAAAGATGTGGACATCATAATTACCAAATATTTTTCCTTAAAAATCTAAACTACACAAAGAAATAAAACAATTCAGACACTTCCCTATAATAAAAGACCAAATCAAAAAATGGGCAAGCAGAATGAATACATTTCATAGAAATACAAATGGCCAACAAATATACGAAGAAATGCTCCACATCATTGACCATTGGAGAAATGCAAATAAAAACAAGACTGAGATTCCACCTTACCGCAGAGAGAATGGCCATCATGGAGCAATTAAGTAAAAACAAATACTGGAGAAAGGCTGGGGCGGGGGTACCCTTCTCCATGTTGGTGGTAATGTCAACTGGTACAACCACTATGAAAATCAGTGTGGAGATTCCTTAAAAAACTGAAACTAGAAATTCCATTTGATCCAGCTGTTTCCCTTCTAGGTCTCTTCCTAAAAGATTTAAAGATACCATATTATAGTGATATATGCATACCTTTGGGAACAAGGAATGCAGGCTTTAAAAAAAAAAAGCTGAAAAAATGCCAAAAAAATTTTTAAACAGGAGGAAGGAGAAAGCAAGGCAAGTAAGAGGGCAGGGCAGGGGGCAGACACAGACGAGTGAGAGAGCGAGTAGAGGAGGAAGAATTTAATAGCGTAACATCCCCGTGAGAGGGGAAAGGGAGAAAATAAGGTGAGGACAACGACCCTGGTCCTGCCTGAAAGCGCCTGCCCACTGTGGACAGGCAGCTGAGGAAGAAGAAGAACATTTCTGATGGGGACCAAGGGGTAGGTCCTGCTTTCAGGCTCTTAACAATTTGCCTGGTACAGGAAGAGGCAAGCTGCAATTTCTGGCAAACTCCTAGAGCTGGACCAATGGGATGTGAGTTCTTGACCAACAAGGGAGGAAACAGTTGCGGCTGGAAGTTCCAAATTCTATTCTAAGATCATCTAGGTCAGTGGTGGTGAACCTACGGCATATGTGCCGCTGGGGGCTGTCTGTATCACTGAAAGCTCTAAAAGGCTTGCCTAGCACCCTCAAGTACCTGGCAGGAGGAAAAGACAATTTCGTCTGAAAGATAGCATCCTGGGCTTCCAACTGTTTCTAAAACTACATTTTAAAAATAACTTGCACAACAAAGGTTAGTTAGTAAGGCACATAATAATCTATGATGAACAAAAACAGACAACAGCAACAACTAAGGACTGAAGTTACCAAAAAGACTGAAACATGATTATGTTTACTCTGTCCCTGGAGATAAAGACAAGCTTTTAAGCTTCAGCAAGAACTGGGAACCATAAGAAATGCCATTTGGAATAAGAACCATCAGAAATCATAGTACTGGGCCTGGAATGGTGGTATACGCCTGTAATCCCAGCACTTGAGGGAGGCTGAGGCAGGAGAATCAGTGTGGTTCAAGGCCAGCTTTGGCTACATAGTGAGTTCAAGGCCAACCTGAACCACATAGTGAGAGCCTGTCTCAAAAAAAGTAACAAAAATTATAGTACTAAAAAATGGTATAAACAAACATAAAACATCAACAAAGTATTTAACAGCAAATTAGACACAGCTCAAGGACTCAATCAGAACTTATCTAGAATAGCGAAGTGAAAAGTACAACAGAGAGACACAGGTTACCTAAAGTTTTCTCTGAGCCTGTAAGAGAAATGGGATGGGACAGCAACAATATTTAAAGAGAAACTCTCAGAACTTTTGAAAGAATCCATCAATTCAAGAAACCCTGTGAAGCTGAACCAACTGGTAGAGGATTTACCAGGAGTGATCAAAATTCTTTAACTTCAATGTATGCATACCTCTTTGCAATGTGACTTTCCAGCTCTCTACATCTTTTTTTTTAAATTTTATTTTAAAGACAAAAGAATGGAGACATATGAACCAGAAAAGCCATAAACAATACAGAAAATACAAAGTTATACAGAATATAGTAGGGAATTAGAACTGGATGTTGTATTACACAATTATCTTCACATTAGTTAACACAAAAACATTAAAGGAAATACCAAATTATAGACAACATAGTAGGGAATTTGCACTAGATGCTGTATAATATAAAGTTATCTTCATTTCTGCTAATACAAAAACGACTGAGGAAATACAGAATTATAGAGAACATAGAAGGGAATTAGCTCTGGATGCTGTCCTACACAATGTTACCTTCATCCTTGTTACTCAGGTTACACAGATGATGGCCCTTTTGATCAGTTCGTTTTTTCTCCTCCCTCATCTCCGTTGCCCTACCACTCAATCAGTCATCTTCCCTGTGATAATAACGGTACTCCTGGGTTTATCTATATCCTTGGACTCTCACTTTGGGAAGAGATATAGCTGCCTCAGACTATACTATAACATACAGGGGTGTATACAAACTGCCATGGTTGGAGGTGGGAAAGCACATATGCTCACAGCGGACCACCCGGCTCCACCCTGTCGTCCTGCTATGGATGGGGGTGGGTCCAGACCATGTGGCTCCAGCATTACCGTTCCCCTCCCCTTGCAGCTGGGCAATGGGTCTCCGAAGCTGAAGCTACGAATGCCCAAACGAGGGCCAGGGGTGTGCTTGGAGCGGCAACCTCCTCCCTTACTATCTCGTCTCCCTCCAACTGCGCCATGAGGGTTTCACTTCCTATCTCAGATCCCTCCCGAGTTCAGGATATCCACCTCCCTCCTCTCTGTCCTTCACATGTTGCTATATTGCCATGTCTGAGTGGCATTCCTCCGGGAGGTTCTCTCTCCGCTGCCCACCCGGTAACCATGGGTTCATATAACGTTCATATAACGTTCATATATGCAAGCAGTATGGAGACACTCTTGTGTCTGTGGACTCGTCCCATTGCTGTCAGGAACAGGTGGTGACTGCCCAGGCCGCCGAGGCTCAAGGTGCTCACAGAGGGCGTTCAGGGTGAGAGCCGAAGCCCAGTAACTCAGTTCATGCTTCCTGCTTGATGCTGGAGTGAGAAGGGCATGGTGTCGTGTGAGCCACCTCCATCTGCAGCTCTCTCTTGCTGTTGTGCTCCAGTTCCCGTTTGTTCCTTGGCTGGATCCCTGGGAGTTGCTGTG